>JANAVB010017197.1:1634856-1789543 GCA_029216955.1 Iris pallida | reverse complement strand
AAACGAATCAAGTAGTTTCAAAATTTGGTCGAGTACGTTAGAAGAAATTTGATTGCGAGTAGGTTACCTAACTGCTTCAAAATAGAGTTGCTCTATTTTTGCTTGTTGTTGTTGTCCTCTGTTTGGAGGCTGCGGCGACGGCTTCGGCGATCCCACTGTGTGTGCAGGCATGTCGGGGCGGGTCGTCCAAGATTAGGAAGGGGTCTGGGTGATCATGTGGTCAGTATTTTAGGGTTTTTCCCCTCTTTCGATCTCTCTTTTATGTCCCTTTTTTCAACTTCCAATTGACTTATACCTAAATTTAAATCCGTTTTAACTGGACTTTGGATGATCTGGAGGAGAACTTGAACAGGGTTTTTGAAGACGATCATTGTTGCAACACATGTAGGTCAGGAGTCTATTTATTGGAATTGTTCCTAGGCACGTTTAGAAAGACCAAAAAAATAAGTTGCACTCACTAAAATTATGTTTTAGTTTCGTATGGGTGGGAAGATGCCCCCCCCACCAATATGGTTGTATACTGACACCCTACTACTTTTTATGTGCAAGTTTACATACTTTCTCGTTTGGGGCGGAGCTCGCTTGGACTCACTAAGGCATAGAGTTCCTTGGCCTTTTGAGGCGTGCGATCACGTTAGAGTCTTCACCTGTACGAGACATAATTTATGATACCCTTCTATAGTATCTGCAATTTGTAAGCCTTCGGGCATTATATCATTATATTGAGATAATGAGCGAGAGTACAGTGACTTGTAATTAGAAAGAAAGAGCATGAGTGATTGTAATCTTGGCTTCCTCCTGCTTTGGTAATTTCGATGATTTTTAAAAAAGATGATTTGTTTCTATACCACTTGTTGTATTCAATATTTTTGCTTCAGGACTTCTGTGCACGACCCCGTCGCTAGCTGTTGAATCGGCCATTATGGTATTTCCTTGTGCGAGAGTAATTTTAGGCTAGTGCGGCATCACTCCCAAGCGAAGACATCATCGCAAAATTGGGATGTGATACTTTAGTTCAAGTTGAAAGCCCGATCGAGTCTCACAACGCCTCACGCGAAGTATGACTCATATTTTTCTTGATCTTCGGTTCCAGTACCCTAGATACTGTTTCAAGGAAAGCCAAATTTGTGCACAAGTTGTCCGTGACCATGCAAGTGCGTGAACAGTTTAATATTTGAAACAGATGCATAGCATAATTAAGAAGCATTATCATTTTGATTCATGCGAGAGTTCATTTTCAAAGTCGTACATTCTGATTTGGCCCCCCGTAGGCACCAAATACCCCGAGACACATATGCCACAACCGACGTTTCATTATTCGATTCCATGAAGTAGTTTATCTCTTTTTAGAACCTTAACTTTTCGTTTTCAAGTGAAAAACTTATAATTTTTAGTAAATTACTCTAAATCGCTACAATTACTCCTAATCTTTATCTTAGTGTTTCGACATGCATTTAACTTGGCTCGTCGATTTGAATAGTTCGAGGCAATAAGAATTCATTTGCATGAAGTAGTAGAAAAGAAGGGGTCGAACCACCCACCAGTATTGAACGTGCCGAGAGTCGGAGCGCTTCACAATGATCAATCTTCATTACGCGAGCTTTTGCAAAGGCACCAATATCGTATTAGTAATCCTTTTTTAAATCCTTCGTTTCGAATTCTTAGAATAAAGCAAAAATTGACTCGAAAACATATTCATCAAACAAGCAGCAAAAACTTCAAAAAAAACCATACAAACACAAGCTCAGTCCCTCAAAGAACTCTTATATAGAGCTTACTTAACGAGATGCTCTGCTGCATCTAGGACTTATTCCACAGAACTCGTTCCATTAGTTGGATCAATACTCATAACATTCGTCCAAATCAATTATTTTATGCCACAAAGTGTTATCGTACCAGCTCTTGACTGATCAGACTAGCCATTTGAGTCTGACTCGCCACATGCATATTACTAGTCTGCTGCCTATCGAAAATGGGGTACTACAGGCATAGGTTGGATATAGTAGTTGGCTTGAGCAGATTGGCAAAAGGATCAGGTCTGCGTGGGTTCTGGGTAGTTTTTGATGTTTTAAACCCTTTATATATAGGTTTATCTATCTATCTATCTATCTATCTATCTATCTATCTATCTATCTATCTAATTAGGGATTAGGTTAACAATTTTGAACAACCTTAGGATTTTCTTAATGAATTACAAATTCATAAATTTGAACGGGTTTAGATTTATATATACTTATTTATGCTTGAGTATTTAAAGTTATTTAGCTTCTTTATTTTATTTATTTTGTTAGGTTTAGATTGACAATGGAATTTTGAATTGAATTTGGTTAAGCTGATATTTAGAAAGGATTTGAATCGAGTTTATTAAGAGAAAAAACTTATCTTTGGTATAAATTCATAGTGAAAGAAAATAGTACAACTATAGTTTTTCCGATATAATTATTCAGGAATCCAGTGGGTACTACTTACAGTGCCTTGTTAAAAACCTTTCGAAGGAAAAACGCAGTGGAAAACAAGCCTATCGTAGGAAAATAGTACAATACGTAATGACATTCTTCATAATGTCTTCATTTGGCATTTTCAGGATGCTTGTATCTACAATATGCTCTCTCTCCTCCTCTCTCTCTCCTCTCTCTCTCCTCTCAAAATTACTTCAAATATTATTTTAGTTCTTACATCAATTTAAATGAAAGTCAACCCCCTAATTAATATATTTGAATATTATATCATACCCTAATATTTTATCAGCATAGCATCATCCTCATAAAAGGTTGTAGGCTTATTTGTGACTTTAGAAGCTTGTAACTCTTCTGATATTTTGAACTAGTGCGTTAGCCATACGTATTTTTTTAAGTGACAGGATGATTGGTCGATGTTGTCGTAGTGGTTTGTTTGACTGATCTCTGAAACAGCTATAATGTTAAGAAAAATATACCTTGTTTGTGATCTCCCCTTATGGGGATCAGATAAATAACTTTCGCCTATATACTCACAAGATCATCACATTCTTATTATTTAAATCAAGAAATGGTTCCTTTGATCTATCTTAAATATATACTTTATGTCATTCCAGTCCATGTGTAGGTGCGTATCTATATAGTCAGCAGGTTTACAAGACATATTTTATAGGACTGTTGAGCACCAATAGAGGGGGTGATGGAGTGTGTGGATGTAGCAGAATAATATCACAATTTAATAACTATTTAATATGGCTAATAAAATACAGGTAAGAGCAGATGAATATCAGTATATGAAGTAAAAGTAAGAGTTAAGAAGAATCTCAGTGACACAGCGATATATACTAGTATCCTCGTGGAGGACTAGTTCAGTCTCGAGTACTCTTTCTCGATGTTATCCACTATGGCACAAGCTTTAACTGAGTGCTTGCAACTCTAACACACCGTGCTTGGGATAAGTGCACGAGAACTTCAACAAAACTATGCTTGGCTATTAGTGCACGACTGACTCCAGAAGGCATTTGAAAACTGAACTGTTTTCTGAGATAGCCTCTGATATGACTCTTTAACCAAACTCTAGATTGAACTGAACTGAAACTGGCTTGGCTAAGAGTAGTATAGGCTAATTTGAAAGTGTATAGCTCGTAGAAAACACTTAAAGAATATAGTAAGAGAAAGTGAATAAGATTAATGATTGAAATGTAAAAGTTTTTCTCTATTTATAGTGTTTTTATGAACCAAATTCGGGCAGAGTTTGAATGCATTAATCTCACATTCGAACGTTGGATACAGATATTCAGGAAGTTCAAAAACATGTTGAACAACCTTGACCGAACTCGGGCAGAGTTCTGGCCGTGTTCTGCCAGGGTCCTAACAAACTGATTTGGGACATTTTGATGGGTTTGGGCTATTTTGTTTTCTGGACTTTGGATAGGAATTTTATGGATAGGAAGGTTGTGTTTTTTGTGGACTGAAAATAGCTAAGCCACCGATCCGATCAATCTTACATATTTTCCTAGACTCCAAATAAATAAAAATACAGAAGAATATGTAAAAGCCTTGATCTTGATTTTATCACTTTTGGCTCTTGATGATGACGAGACATTTTAGCAGTAGGTACAGACATTCTGACTTGATACTTGTAGCTGTGTATATTTTACGTGTCGCTAAAGTTGATGTTGATTATCAAAATCAGGTATGATCATGACCAGTGGGCCAATATCTTCCTTATTTTGATAATTGACAAACTTTGAGTCTATACCAAAATATTATCTTGTAACTTTAAAAATATACAATTACCTGACTTGTCTAACGCAAAAACCTTGAAATTGGTATACTGATCTCCCACTTTGTCATGTAATCAAAAGATGGCTCACCAGCAATTAATGAGCCAAGCAACAACAAAGAAATAACCGAGTAATACCAAATAATATATGGAATACAAGTCACATCACACTCAAGTAGTATGGAAACTATAACATCAGCAGTAGCAGTAGTATATGAAAATAAAGTTTGCATAATAGAAAGAACTTTTATGATAGTCTAAGACTATCAAATTGTAAACCCCTATTTTTTTATATATTTTAATTGACTTAAAAATAAATTTATACATTTATGGTTTTATTTTATTTTTTTTACCCGTTTGGCCAATTCAGTCCGACAGTCCGAACCAAATTTAAGCCATGTGAGCATGTGGGGTGACTAAGATGGCCATGTAGGAACATTTCATGTGTGTACAATATTTTTAAATAATTTTGAGACTTGTTGAATATTTATTGACTTTTGGTACAAAATTTATGTTTTATTAATAAAATAATATTTTACAAGATGGTACAAATTTTTCTGGACCCTACATGGGTGAACGGTAAAGTTCACCATTGGACAATTTTTAGTAATTTATTATTAAAATTATTTTGTGGAGGTTTAATATATATGCTTTTCTATTCAAATATTATTATTACTTTGAGTGTATTTATTGAGAATTGAATTTATGTAGATATGTTTAAATTTATATTCAATATTTGGTTAGATAATATTTAAATTGTTATTTGGATTTCAAATAGATTTTGGTATATTTCTAGATATATATATATATATATAGATATAAATATTTATATTAAAAAAATTTGAAAAGATAAGAAGAAAAAAAAATATAAGTATTGCATGGAGTGGTCGGCCCCACCACCGGCCGACCACCCATGAGCGTGCAAAGCACAGCAAGCTTTGCTTGTGCCCCAAACAAGTAGCAGCATGCTGCTACATAGGCCTCTCCTCCATATACATGTATATAATAGATATATGCATGGTTCAAAAGGTTAGAAAGAATAAAAAAATAAAAATAAAATAAAATAAAAAAAAATAAAACACACAACCACCCCAGTAAAGAGCACAGCAGCTATATGTGCGCCCCCTCCTCCCTTTGCATTACTAGCAGCTACTTTTTGGGCCGACCCCCCCCCCCCCCCCCCCCCCCCCCCCCCCCTTAGTAGCTATTAGTATTAGCCGAGACCCCCTACCTCCTTTCATATATATATATGTAGTTATATATATATACAAACCCTAAAAAAAAAAAAAAAAAAAAAAAAAAACTTCCACCTCCTTCCTCTCCTCCTTTCTCTTCCCCACTCCACGGCGAAGCTCGAACGCACCATGGCGAAGCCGTGCTCGCGAAGAAGACAAAGGAACCATCGACAACAACAAAAACAGATTTCCACTTTAAGGTATCCCACTTTCCCGATCGATTTCTCTGTCAATTCTACTCCGTTTTTAGATCCGTAAATTTGTGTAGAAAGCCCTCATGACCCTCTTCGAGATCCCCCAGGTGAATTTTGACATGGCCATCCATCTTGCTCGAAAAATCGAGACGAAGTTGGAGAAAAACCCACTTTTCTGAATATTAAAAACTGTTTTGAAACACCAACTTGTCGGCCACTTTTCTCCTTGTCCATTAAACTTTCGTAAAAACTAATTGAAGGCAGTCAAAGACAACCTAACCGGGATTGTAACGCACCTTTTGGATTCACTTTTTATCTAGTATGTAGAAAGTTAAACGTTGTTAAAGTTTCACAAAAAATTATAAATTCTGTTTTCAAAAAGTGGAAAAACACCCGATACGGCGTGCGCCCCGACAAACTGGACGACGTGGTCGTGCACTATACGCATCGAAAGGCGCGTATGGATGTTGTCGACGTGTGGAAATTGACGGAACCCGATTTCGTTGCATGTGCGCGACGAAATCAGTGCGTATCCGTCGAGATATCCCGTATCGACCCTTTGCAAATTAATTCACAACTTTGTGCACGCTCGTCATATCGCGATGAAACTTGCGCCATTTGACTCGAAATATTTTTCTGGTCCTGTGAGCCAAGTTTGGTTCGATTCTGAGACCGTTGATCGGGCGCTATTTTGGCGGGCCCACAATCCTACTCAACGGGCGATTTTGTGCAAAGTCCACCGGAATCCAAAATTGGACATACCGTTGGGTTCGTCTCATCAAAATAAATTCGTAGACATGTAGTTTGACGACTTTAGAGACCGTAGGTTCTGGCACGCATTTCGGTGCAAAGCGGGTCCAACGGCGGACATCGTTTTGATCCGAAATTACGATTTTGTCCATGTTTTAGAATTTAACTTTTGGACAGGCGTTTCCTAGGTATATCTTATATTCCAAACTCGTTCGTGATGTTTGTTGCAGCATCCGGAGTCGTCTGTGGGATTTGGCTATTTCTGGCTTCGTTTACTTGTTGGTTCGAGCTACTGGATTATTCTCTTTTGCACATAACCTCAGGCAAGACACCTTGCCCTCTACTGTTTAAACTTCTGCTCAATGTCATGCATGTCGTATTTATTTTTCAGTTATTTCTTTCTAAATTATAGTAGATGCAAATTACAATATTTTATAAATTGTCTTAGCGTTAAGGGACTACCGTCAAATTTAGTGTGTCTTATTGACTTGGCACGATTATACACGAGTTGTGGTGAGAGTTGTGAGTATCATATAGAGGTCACTTGCGTGTAGGCTGATCCCCCGTGCGCATGCGTTAAGATATAACTGCTAATAGATTGTGTAGAAGACTTTGGCAGTTATTAAGGATTAAACAGTGTCGTGGAGTCGACACATGTAGAGTATCATGGGGAGGGGGAAGACAGTTATTAGCGTAGGGGCTACCTGTTCAGTACACATATAGATTTGGGCCGATAGTGTCTCGGATGAGCGCTACCTACTATTACTCTCTCTCCATCTATGCTGAACACTATAAGCTCCTGCGTAGAACGTTGTCTTCTCAAGTGTATATCACATAGAATGGTTAGGACCCTTTACGCATGTATATTTTTATTGAGCTCTTACTATTCAGTTTATGGCATGATATTATGTGTCTTGTTACGTCCCTCTGAGGACCTGGTTTTTTCCCAGGTGTGTGTTTTAGTGATTTCTTGCAGGTACTCTAGCTAAGGCCATTCCTTCCTTCGTGATGACTGTTTTTGGACTTGTCATTGCTTTGCTCGACCAATCACATTCTTTGTATATTTCTTCTCTATTTAAATTAGGGTGTGGACTGTCTCCGCCCAACGATTGTATCATAAATATTCAAGTTGATTTCTATTATAATCCTTTCATTGTGGATGAGATTTAGTTGTCTTGGATTACTACATTTACAGCTTATGTATACTACGAGATCCATGTATTACGTATGTATACAGCTGGCATGTCTACGTACTTGGTCCTACGTATTTTGGGACTGGGGCGTTACATGTTTTTGTGGTGGCCCATGCAGGTCAAGTTTGTCACTTCGGTTACGTAATTGTACCGATGTGAGCCTGCAACATAGGATTAGAATATAGGAATCTCATCCATACAGCTTGACCTCTTCCCTTGGCTTCAAATTCTGAACTCTCGTTCGACTTCCTTGAATTGCATCTTGCTTGATTCCTTTCTACCATCGATTCTTATTTCGTGCTTAGTATCAATTAGGAAGATGACTACACTAGTATATGCTCGTAGTCAAAACATGGCTAGAATGGTTATATTGGCAATTGGATTATATTTAAGACTAATTGAGTTAAAGGTTTTTTTTAAGAGTGTGATTTAATGATTAGCAATTTGTAAAGTAGGATATTGCCACGGAAAGTTTTAATCTAGAGATTTCTAAATAGTAAACATAGGATTGATACTGCAGAAAAATATATATAGCTATAATCTTTATACCATTGATTTAAGAAATTGATTGGCTTTTGAGATTTGGTATTTATGATTTATTGGATTATAGTTACACATCTTTGCACAAGTATAAGAATTGATTTGCTTTTCGAGTTGTGATATTTATGAGTTTTGGGTGATAGATATACATCTTTGAACAAATATAAATTTATTTGATTTTCGAATTTTGATGTTTATGATTATTGTATATTATAGTTATACACCTTCGAACAGTTATAAATTTGAATTGAGAATGATCTTAGCTTTTTAAAAAAAATGGCCATAGAAATTATTTAAATTTGAGTTGTACAACTTGCGATTTTCGTGTTTAGCAAATTTTCAATTTTAAGTGGAAGAAATGATGGCGAATTTTGGTTTAAATATTTGAAAGTTATGAAAATAATTTTGAGAATTTTTCTTTATTTTAAATTGTGTCCTACGATTGAGGATTACAGATCTATTTAGATTTTTGGAAAAAAAAAATTTTGACTGATAAGATTATTTTAAATTTTAGTTTAATGTGGAATTGCTAATATTAAATTTTTGGGAAATTTTGAAGGGTGTGATGGAAAGTTATTTTGATTGATTAAAGGAAGTTACCATTTAAAAGTTGTGATTTTGTTGGAAAAACTTAGCATAAATATAAGTTAAAAAATTGATGAGAGCATTGAGCTTAAATTTTTTAGATTGCTTTTAGTATGCTAAGAGTTTTATTAGTAGTTATTTGAAAATTTTAGAGTGTTAAATTTTTGATTGATTGTGAAATTTTATGGATTCGTAAATTATGAACTCTTGAGTTAAATAGTGGAATTTAAACGTTAATTTTGGAAAATGTTAGTAACTTGATAAAATTTGCTTTGAGATTTATGAAAGTAATTTAAATTTTTATGATGAATTTGAACGGCTTAGAGTGGATACAAATTTTGGTGGTTTATTTTTGAAGTTTAATTTTGAAACTTTTTGAGGAACTTGAGTTAAATTTTAATGGTAGGCCATCAAGATAGCTCTAATAAGATAGATGTACTTCACGCTAATTGCCATGTCACTCATGACCATGATAGTAGTATACACAAGTGTTGTTAGTCATCTACCCAGCTATGCGACTGTATTTCCACCTCGACTTACTCGACCTTCCTTCAATTCAAGATCTTTTAATTGCGACCTTCTAACCCATTGCAATTTGAATAATGATTAATGGTTCCTTAACTGTGTTCATCTAGGACTATTTTCTCTCCGAAAATTGCGTTCCTAAAATTATTTTACTGGATTCTTAATTAATTTCTATTTCATGCTTTAACTTGATCTTCTTTATTTTGTGCATTAATTTCACCTCTCGAACTCCCACTTTCTATTTTTGATCTTCTGGCATCCCCTACCGTGACTTGTATATTTGGAGCACAACACTAGACTTTTTCTTCCAACAATTTTTATGAAACCTGGCACTCACCTTCCTGTAGACATATCGTGTCCCACCAAATTTATCTCCTTGTACTCTATTTTTGATATGACCTTATGGTCAAATGCCAACTATAATCCTTACCATGATACCGATATATTTTCGACCACGGATAGAGATTCAACCTCAACTCAATTCTTTCAATCCGATATGTGATTTTGTTCTTCTTAAATTTCTTAAATACTTAAATTGTGCTTTATCTTGATTGCTTGACCCATTTCCCATCACACTATTAGTTTAACTCTTGTAAGTTGGGTAGAATACCTCACCACCTAACAAATCTTTATCCTTGTGAACCACATTGGTATTCACTTAGACTATAAATTCAGAGGACCCTACCTTATCTAGTCTACCAAGCCATAAATGAGGAAACACTAGACAACTGTAAGGGCCCACACTTCGGATAAGACTTGATTTTAAAAAGATCTTGGACTATTTAAATTTTCTTCATCAGTACCTCCCTTGCTCATATTTTGACTATCTCATGCTGCTAATGTAGCTTCAGTTTTGCAAGCTTTCTTCGTTATCAAGCTTGATCATGACATATTTTATTGGGTGCACCCACTAACATATTGTCTAATCAGAACCGGTGCATGATGGTCTGATCAACCTATTGCACTTGGGTTCGCTTATCATATCTTATTCTAAGTGGACGGAGACATAGTTAAACTTGCCTTAGAGTCTCATCCACGACCGCCTTGACAATTTTTTTGAATTATTTTTGCCGCCTATGAACCCCGCAATTCGTACTCAAAATATAACACCGTCTTTGAAACCTTTGTTGTTCTTGCCTTTTACTTATTTTGGAAAGACAAGGCACTGTACTTGCTAAGTTTGACTCAAGGTATCATCTTTGGTTGCCCAATCGGTTAATTATACGCGAAATGTAGATAGCCACCGACCGACTAATGTGGCTATATCCTCGCCTTAAACTACTCCTTCTACCCTCAACCCCATCTACCCTATTATTCCTAAATTTCGAGGACGAAATTCTTGTAAGTTGGGTAGGATGTAAAACCCCTATTTTTTATATATTTTAATTAACTTAAAAATAAATTTATACAATTTATGGTTTTTTTTTTTTTTACCCGGTTTGGCCAATTCAGCCCGAACAGGGCCCGAACAAAATTTAAGCCATGTGAGCATGTGGGGTGACTAAGATGGCCATGTAGGAACATTTCATGTGTGTACAAATATTTTTAAATAATTTTGAGACTTGTTGAATATTTATTGACTTTTGGTACAAAATTTATGTTTTATTAATAAAATAATATTTTACAAGATGGTACAAATTTTTCTGGACCCATACATGGGTGAGCGGTAAAGTTCATCCATTGGAGCAATTTTTAGTAATTTATTATTATTAAAATTATTTGTGGAGGTTTAATATATATGCTTTTCTATTCAAATATTATTATTACTTTGAGTGTATTTATTGAGAATTGAATTTATGTAGATATGTTTAAATTTATATTCAATATTTGGTTAGATAATATTAAATTGTTATTGGATTTCAAATAGATTTTTGGTATATTTCTAGATATATATATATATATATATATATATATATATATATATATATATATATATATATATATATATATATATATATAAGATAAGAAAGAAAAAAAAATATATAAGTATTGCATGGAGTGGTCGGCCCCACCACCTGGCCGACCACCCATGAGCGTGCAAAGCACAGCAAGCTTTGCTTGTGCGCCCAAACAAGTAGCAGCATGCTGCTACATAGGCCTCTCCTCCATATATACATGTATATAATAGATATATATGCATGGTTCAAAAGGTTAGAAAGAATAAAAGAAAATAAAAATAAAAATAAAATAAAAATAAAAATAAAACACACAACCACCCCAAGTAAAAGAGCACAGCAGCTATATGTGCGCCCCCTCCTCCCTTTGCATTACTAGCAGCTACTTTTTGGGCCGACCCCCCCCCCCCCCCCCCCCCCCCCCCCCCTTAGTAGCTATTAGTATTAGCCGAGACCCCCTACCTCCTTTCATATATATATATATGTAGTTATATATATATACAAACCCTTAAAAAAAAAAAAAAAAAAAAAAAAAATTCTTCCACCTCCTTCCTCTCCTCCTTTCTCTTCCCCACTCCACGGCGAAGCTCGAACGCACCATGGCGAAGCCGTGCTCGCGAAGAAGACAAAGGAACCATCGACAACAACAAAAACAGATTTCCACTTTAAGGTATCCCACTTTCCCGATCGATTTCTCTGTCAATTCTACTCCGTTTTTAGATCCGTAAATTTGTGTTGAAAGCCCTCATGACCCTCTTCGAGATCCCCCAGGTGGATTTTGACATGGCCATCCATCTTGCTCGAAAAATCGAGACGAAGTTGGAGAAAAACCCACTTTTCTGAATATTAAAAACTGTTTTGAAACACCAACTTGTCGGCCACTTTTCTCCTTGTCCATTAAACTTTCGTAAAAACTAATTGAAGGCAGTCAAAGACAACCTAACCGGGATTGTAACGCACCTTTTGGATTCACTTTTTATCTAGTATGTAGAAAGTTAAACGTTGTTAAAGTTTCACGAAAAATTATAAATTCGGTTTTCAAAAAGTGAAAAAACACCCGATACGGCGTGCACCCCGACAAACTGGACGACGTGGTCGCGCACTATACGCATCGAAAGGCGCGTATGGATGTTGTCGACATGTGGAAATTGACGGAACCCGATTTCGTTGTATGTGCGCGACGAAATCAGTGCGTATCCGTCGAGATACCCCGTATCGACCCTTTGTAAATTAATTCACAACTTTGTGCACGCTCATCATATCGCGATGAAACTTGCGCCATTTGACTCGAAATATTTTTCTGGTCCTGTGAGCCAAGTTTGGTTCGATTCTGAGACCGTTGATCGGGACGCTATTTTGGCGGGCCCACAATCCCACTCAAAGGACGATTTTGTGCAAAGTCCACCGGAATCCAAAATTGGACATACCGTTGGGTTTGTCTCATCAAAATAAATCCGTAGACATGTAGTTTGACGACTTTAGAGACCGTAGGTTCTGGCATGCATTTCGGTGCAAAGCGGGTCCAACGGCGGACATCGTTTTGATCCGAAATTATGATTTTGCCCCTGTTCCAGAATTTAACTTTTGAACAGGCGTTTTCTAGGTATATCTTATATTCCAAACTCGTTCGTGATGTTTGTTGCAGCATCCGGAGTCGTCTGTGGGATTTGGCTATTTCTGGCTTCGTTTACTTGTTGGTTCGAGCTACTGGATTATTCTCTTTTGCACATAACCTCAGGCAAGACACCTTGCCTCTACTGTTTAAACTTCTGCTCAATGTCATGCATGTCGTATTTATTTTTCAGTTATTTCTTTCTAAATTATATGTAGATGCAAATTACAATATTTTATAAAATTGTCTTAGCGTTAAGGGACTACCGTCAAATTTAGTGTGTCTCATTGACTTGGCACGATTATACACGAGTTGTGTGTGAGAGTTGTGAGTATCATATAGAGGTCACTTGCGTGTAGGCTGATCCCCCGTGGGCATGCGTTAAGATATAACTGCTAATAGATTGTGTAGAAGACTTTGGCAGTTATTAAGGATTAAACAGTGTCGTGGAGTCGACACATGTAGAGTATCATGGGGAGGGGGAAAGACAGTTATTAGCGTAGGGGCTACCTGTTCAGTACACATATAGATTTGGGCCGATAGTGTCTCGGATGAGCGCTACCTACTATTACTCTCTCTCCATCTATGCTGAACACTATAAGCTCCTGCGTAGAACGTTGTCTTCTCAAGTGTATATCACATAGAATGGTTAGGACCCTTTTCGCATGTATATTTTTATTGAGCTCTTACTATTCAGTTTATGGCATGATATTATGTGTCTTGTTACGTCCCTCTGAGGACCTGGTTTTTTTCCCAGGTGTGTGTTTTCGTGATTTCTTGCAGGTACTCTAGCTAAGGCCATTCCTTCCTTCGTGATGACTTCTTTTGGACTTGTCATTGCTTCGCTCGACCAATCACTTTCTTTGTATATTTCTTCTCTATTTAAATTAGTTGGTAGTGGACTTTGTCTCCGCCCAACGATTGTATCATAAATATTCAAGTTGATTTCTATATTATTAATCCTTTCATTGTGGATGAGATTTAGTTGTCTTGGATTACTACATTTACAGTTTATGTATACATACGAGGTCCATGTATTACGTATGTATACAGCTGGCATGTCTACGTACTTGGTCCTACGTATTTTGGGACTGGGGCGTTACACAAATGTCACTACAACTGAAGCAAAAGAGTCCAAAATGCATAAAAATAAATGTGCTACTACAGATCATCATCGTCAAAAACGTCCACAAAACACTAAGTCCAAAAAGTATCAAATCAACTATCCAAATTACTAGCAGCATCAACAGGCGGCTGGGTCGGATCAAAATATGCAGTCATTGGGTCAAAGTTGGCAAAAGTTTGATCATCATCAAGTCTCGGTCCGTCAAAGGCAGGGTGACGGATGATAGTCGTCGGTGTAGTAAGATGATGAGTCATCATCTACTGAATGTCTGCCATAGCATTTCTCAAGATATGAACCTGATAAATGTGGTGGAACTCAATATCACTATAACGAGTCAGGTCAGCTTGACGTTGTTGTCCCTAAAGAGTGAGAAAAGCATCAAATTACTGATACAGCTCGTCGATAGTATGACCCGGGGCTGTAGGGGCTGGATCAACTTGAGCATTTGCTAGGGCTAGAGCTGAGGCTGGAGGAGGTAGAGGTGGAGCATCACCAGAGGATGTAGAAATCTCCTAGACCTAAGAAGCTCTGAAGGCATTACAGAGATAGGACAAGAATTCAAAGGAATCAAAACTTTCTAAAAGATTAACGTCAGATACATAGGGTAAAGGAGGTTACGGCCTGCCCTCCCACAGTTGATCATGAGCGCCAATATTACTTTAGGAAAGGAAAAGGAAATCCTAAAATGAATATGGTACATCGCAGATAATTTCAAATACATGATCTCATCAGTAGATCTCGTCTTTGGTAAGAGAGATGAAATAATAATGCGATGTAACTCATATGACTGCTGGTTCAAATTGTGTGCGTATAGCCGTCTTCGAGGAGTCGGGTCTGGATGACACATCACGACTTTGAAAGATTCAAGGGTCATGCCGTCAGGAAATTGAACTTTAGTTATCTCGACAAGAGCGTTACCGTTGTTCGGCATTAGAAAATATTCGCTCAAGTTGGCAGAATTAAAATTAAATTCCATCCCGCTAACCGATGAATGAATGCAATTATCAGATTCTTACAAGTTACAATAGAACATGTGAACCGTATTTTCATAAATCGAATTAGAAACTTCCAAGAATTCCAAAGACCTAAATTTTTAAAAGTATTAAAATATTCCGATAAAATATTAAAATTGATTGTTTTACCCGAACATATTTTACGATAACAAAAATGATCAAACCAACTTATAGATCTCTCCACGAAGATAATAGAGTAGGATCATATCCAAATCGTCATCAGGATGAGAGGGACTAAAGAGATTAACAAGTTTGTACTCAAAAGTAGATAATGAGGCAGCATCTCTACTTTCCTTTCTTTTAAACACTTTAGGTGCCATAATAAAATTGAAAGGTAAATAGAGAGAATTATACCTCAAGATGAACAAGAATGGAAGAGGATGCCTTCAGAACGCCTTTGACCCAGGAAATTTTGGGATGGAAACCTAAAATAGAGCTTTCTAGGATTTAGGGTTTTAAAATTTAGGGTTTTTTTGGAGAGGGCTGATGTCGGCTGTTTTGGGGAAGAAGATAAAAAAGAATGCTGCTGTTCAGTTTGCAGAATATATAAAAAGTGCCAACAGAATTTGGTCCGAACTCGGTCCGAGTTCGGTCCATGTTCGGCCGACTTGAATGTTGGTTCATTTATAAGTAATGAGTGATAAAAATTACCTAAAAACTTGAAATTTATTGATTAATTAATATCTATTATCTTGGGTTAGCTGTAGGGGCCGGATCCCAGGTAGCGGTAGTCCAAAGTCACTTGGCACTGTGTTGCTTAGGCTTTTACTCCTTATTGACATAATGACCCTTTCGACTTGTACCAAAAATAACTTCGATTAATAAATCGTTGAATTTTAAGTTTTAAGTATTTTTTATTAATCATAACACATTATGACTCCGAAAATTCAAGAATGTCTAGCTCGCGATGCAAATAATTAAAATTATTTTTGGCTAGTGGTTTTGTGAATATATCTGCCAGTTGATGATCTGTGTCAATAAATTCTATACTAATATCCTGGTGTTGTTGGTGACCACGTAAGAGGTACTAACGTATTTCTATGTGCTTAGTGCGTGAGTGACATACCGGGTTCTTAGTCAGATTAATCGTGCAAGTGTTATCACATAATATGGGAATATTAGTATAGTATAGATTATAGTCTTCTAAAGTTTGCTTCATCCATAAAATTTGAGCATAACAACATTCTCCGGCGATATACTCAGCCTCAGTTGTTTATAATGCTATAGAAATTTATTTTTTGCTAAACCAAGAGACTAAAGCCTTACCTAGGAGATGACACATACTGTCGGTACTTTTACTACTTTGCATTCAGCAAAATCAGTATCCGAGTAACCGATTAGGTTAAACGATGTGGTTTAGGATACCATAAGCCGACAGTAGAAGTTACTTTAAGGTATCGAAAGATATGCTTAACGGCACATAGATGTGATTCCTTGGGGTTAGCTTGATATCGTGTACAGATACAAACATTAAACATAATATCAAAGCGACTAGCAGTCGTTAAATACAGTAAACTACCAATCATATCTCGATACTTACGATGGTCGACTGGTTTGCTACTTTCATCAAGGTCAAGTCGAGTTGATGTAGCCAATGGCGTGCCGATAGGCTTTACGTTGTCAAAGTCAAACTTCTTTAGTAAGACCTTCGTGTACTTGGCTTGATTAATAAAAATTTCCTGTGAGTGTTGTTTGATCTGAAGTCCAAGAAAGTAGTTGAGCTCTCCCATCATACTCATCTCATGTATGCACTTAGCAAAATCTTGACAGAGTTTGTCGTTAGTAGAACCAAATATTATGTCATCATCGTATATTTGCATAATTAAAATACTATCATCTGAAGTTTTGATAAACAAAGTTGTATCAATCCTTCCTTTTGAAAAACTATTTTTAAGTAGGAAAGAACTTAGGCATTCATACCAAGCACGTGGTGCTTGTTTGAGTCTATAAAGTGTCCTTCTTAACTTGAAAACATAATCAGGTTTTTAAAAATCCTCAAAACCAGGGGATTGTTTCACAGAAACCTCTTCTTTTATAACCCATTTAAAAATGCACTCTTAACATCCATTTGAAAAAGTTTAAAATTATGAAAATATGCGAATGCACAAAACATGAGAATAGATTCTAGTCAAGCAACATGAGCATAAGTCTCGTCATGATCAATTCCTTATTCTTGATTATAACCTTGTATTACTAGACGTGCTTTGTTGGATAGAACATGTCCATCCCCACTTAATTTATTTTAAAACATCCATTTGGTACCAATTATCGATTGACCAATAGGTTTAGGAACAAGTTCCCAAACTTGGTTTCTCTCAAATTGATTAAGTTCCTCTTGTATGGCATCAATCCAAAATTCATCAAGAAAAGCATTTGCTACTGATTTAGGTTCTACTTGAGAAATAAAAGCTACATTAGCTGCTATGTCCTAATAGAAGAACGCTTACCTACTCCCTTTGATACATCACCTATAACAAGTGTCTCTGGATGGTTTGGCATGAATTTCATCTTCTTAGGCGGACTCTCTAGATAATTCTTGTTGGTAGCAGTATCTTCAGGTACTTTAGATTGGTTTTGTACATCTTTACCATCACTGTTGCTAGATTTCTGACTGTTGAGCTCATCAAAGGAAACATTAATAGATTCTTGAAAAATCATAAATCTCTTATTGAAAATCCTATATCCCTTACTCTTGGAAACATACCCGAGGAATATCCCTTCGATTGCCTTCGAGTCAAACTTAGCCAAGTTATCCTTAGTGTTCTCGACATCCAAAAACTATAAAATAAAAGATATTAGGGATCTTTCCAAACCACAATTCATAGGAGATTTCTTCGATATAGGTCGAATTGACACCCTATTCAAAATATGACAGGATGTAGTTACAACTTCTGTCCAAAAATATTTTGAAAGATTGTGCTGGTTAAGCATGACTTTAGCCATATCGCTTAGAGTTCTATTCTTTCACTCCACAACACCATTTTATTGAGGAGTTCTAGGATAAAAAAATTTATGGTAATATCCATTATCATCACAAAACTTTTTGAATTCAGTATTTTTGAAGTCGTCACCATGATCACTTCGGATTTGAGTAATCATGAAGCATTTTTCGTTTTGAACATTTTTACAAAATACTTGAAATTAAAAAATGGCATCACTTTTATTTGATAGAAAGTAAACCCATGTAAATTGAGAGAAATCATCAACAATAACAAAATCGTAGAGCTTACCGCCAAGACTAGCGACTCTACTAGTACCAGACAAATCCATATAAATTAATTGCAAGGGTCTAGAAGTGCTTACAATATTGATGGATTTAAATGATGACATAGTTGCTTTGTTCTTTTCAAAATCTGAACATACCAAATCTTTCTTGAAGAAAATTTTTGGGAGTCTTTTACCAGTTTCTTAGTTGATAGCCTTGAGATAGTATCTATGTTAGCATGTCCTAGCCTCATGTGCCATAGCCAGCTTTCATCTTGATTGGCTACTAGGCACTGACCTGCACTGTTAGTACTTTCTAAAAAGAAAACATATATATTGTCTTCCCTAATCCCTTCATATACGGGATTACCAGTAGATATTTCATATATAAAGCATTTATCTTTCACAAAGTTGATACCATAACCGTTATCTGCCAAATGACTAATGCTCAATAGGTTATGTTTCAATTATGTGACTAGACAAACGTCTTTTAGTTCTGGGTAAGGAGATATACCAACAGTACCAATTCCTATAATGTTACCTCTAAGATTATTACCAAAGGATACATACCCTTCTCTCTTTATCGATAGCGTAGCGAATAAGGATGCATCACCTGTCATGTGCCATTAACATCCGCTATCGAGGACCCATTTGCTTTTAGCATGAGAGGGTTGAAGGTCCACCTACAAAATGAGTAAATGTAACCTTTGGTACCCATTTCTTCAAGGGTCCAACTTGATTAGTTTTAGGAATCCAAGTAAGCACATTTGTGTCAACTAATTTCCTAGCTCTACAATACTGTGATATGTGCCCGTATTTACCATAGTATGTGCATATGATTTTTGAAGTAGTATTCTTTATTTCTGTGTTAACATGCTTCTTTTGTGTCTTTCTTGAAAACCTGTATGTGAAAGCATAATTATGAGAAACGTGTTTCTTATGTACTTTCTTTGGTTTAGTCTTTTGTGGTATATGCATAGTATTAGGCTAACCTTAGGCTGTGTAATAGGGGTGACCTATTTGCCTAATTTGATCCCTAACTTTTTATAAATTACATAAGATTCTTCGAATTTGGCAGTCATATCCGTGAGTCTCTGTGCAGTGATCAAGTATCTCTTTTTCTTTGTCATACAGTTCATGCACTTTAACATAGTCTCTTTCTTTCTTTTCTAAAGTGTGGATAGCCTTATGATATTCCAGTTTAATCTTGGTTGTCTCCTCCGTGTTACTGGTAGTAGACGTCTCTTTGATATCTTCAAGAAGATTAGATAATCTTGTTACTTCGGTTGTGTATGCCTTAATCTCCTTGCGAGATTACTTATACTTGTCCAACACATTTTTGTGTTCTTTGGTTGTGTATGCCTTAATCTCCTTGGTAGTAGACGTCTCTTTGATATCTTCAAGAAGATTAGATAGTCTTGTTACTTCGGTTGTGTATGCCTTAATCTCCTTGCGAGATTGCTTATACTTTGATATCTTCAAGTAGTTCGCTAAAGGCATCTTCTAACTGGTCAAATGTAAAATTATCGTAAAGAGGGTTTTCTGATACCTTTTTATATGCCATTAGGCAGACATTTGCACTGTTGTTGGGTCTGTCCTCCTCTTCTGATTCACTGGTCTCACTTTCGTGCCAAATGCTGTTATTTGCGTACTTTTGACCAGTTGTTGCTTTTTTACTTGATCTTGATTGGTCATATGGACTGATTTTCTTTGTTAGTGGACATTTCTTTTTCATGTGCCCTGACTTCTTACATCCAAAGTAGATAGTATCTTCTTTGTTGCTTTCATGGATATTCTTCTTCTTTCGGTTTGATCGCTCAAACTTTAAGAATTTTTTAAAGTATTTGACCAGTAGGACCTGTTCATCACCATCAGAATCTTTATCATCAGTATCATTACATGAAATCTTCTGGCTTGGGCTTTGAAGGCGATGGATTCTTCTTTGGGTGTTGCCTCTTCGAAGTCTTGCAAATCCAGCTCATGGGTCATGAGCTTGCCCATAAGTGTCTCAAATGTCATCGTAGTGAGGTCGTTTTCTTCTATGATCATAGTAGCATTCGAGTTTCAGTTTTTGGTTAGAGCTTGCAGTACCTTCCTAACCTTCACGTGGTTGTTGTAATAATTTCTAAGAGATTGCATAGATTTAGTAATATCTAAGAAATGAGTGAACATCTGTGTAATTGATTCACCGGGCTTCATCTTGATTGCCTCGTCTTCTTGTGCCAATCTACTAATCTTGGATTCCTTCACTTGGAAAGTTCCTTTATGAGTAATCTCAAGAAATCTCCAAATCTCATTAGATGTGGCACAAGTAGATACGTGATTGAACTTGGTTTTGTTAATTGTACGAAATAGTGCATTGATGGCTCGTGCACCTAGACTAGCCTGTGCCTTTTCATGCTCAGTATATTTATCATAGGACTTGTCTTCTAGAACACCATCAATCACTGTTCTAGGCGTTTTCTTGTAACCTCTATAACTATTGACCAAAGATCGAAGTCCGGTGACTTAATAAAGAAACTAATTCTTATTTTCCAATATGTATAGTTTGTTCCATCAAATAATGGAGGTCTATTTGTGGATTGTCCTTTACTGTTGAATATAGATTTAAAGACTGCCATATATACTCTTTGGATGGTTATGTATATGTATAACCTGGTCTGATACCAATTGTAGGACCGTTGAGCACCTCTAGAGGGGGATGAATAGAGTGTGTACGTGCAGCAAAATAAATATCATAATTTAAAAACTATTTAATATGGCTAATGAAATACAGGTAAGAGCAGATAAATATCGGTATATGAATTACAGTAAAAGTAACGAGAAGAAGAATCAAACTCAGTGACACAACGATATATACTGGTATCCCTCGTAGAGGACTAGTCCAGTCTCGAGTACTCCTGCTCGATGTTAATCCACTGTGGCATAAGCTTTAACTGACTGCTTGTAACTCTTAAAATACTGTGCTTGGGAATAAGTGCATGACCAACTTCAACAATACCGTGCATGGCGACGAGTGCATGACCGACTCCAGAAGGCGTTTGAAAACTGAAATATTTTCTGAGATAGCCTCTGATACAACTCTTTAAACCAAACTCTAGATTGAATTAAACTGATACTTGCTTGGATAAGAGTAGTATAGGCTAAATATGAAAGTGTATAGCTTATATAAAATACTTAAAGAATATATAGAAGAGAAAGTGAATGAGACTGATGATTCAAAATATGAAAGTTCTTCTCTATTTATAGTATTTTTATGAACCGAATTCGGGCAGAGTTTGGATGCATAAATCTCGCATTCGAATGTTGGATACAGATATTCAGGAAGTTCAAAACAGGTTGAACAACCTTGATCGAACTCGGGCCGAGTTCTGGTCGAGTTCTGCCAGGATCCTAATAGAATTGATTTGGGCCATTTTGATGGGTTTTGGGCTATTTTGTTTGTGGACTTTGGATAGGAATTTTGTGGATTGGAAGGTTGTATTTTTGTGGACTAAAAATAGCTAAGCCAGTACCGATCGATCAATATTAGATATTTTCCTAGACTCAAATAAAGATAAAAATACAGAAGAAATATGTCAAAGTCTTGATCTTGATTCCATCACTTTTGGTTCTTGATGACAACGAAACATTTGTAGCAGTAGGTGCAAGCATTCTGAATTGATACTTGTAGCTGTATATATTTTACGTATCGACTAAAGTTGATGTTGATTATCAAAATCAGGTACATATATCATGTAGCGCATTGTGTTAAATAAAGAAATTGAACTTATTGCACTAAAAAAGGGTACTTCAGGCCCAATAACATGTTTATTTCTCTTTTCGACCGAAATATATCCTAATGACCTGACCATTATAGATGTATTGAGTGAATGACAACTACACATTAAAGCTTTTAAAATGATTTTCTTTTCATGAGATCTCTTCAGAAGATATTCTTTTCATGAGATCTCTTCAAAAGATTTTATCTTCAGGAGATCAAAAAAATTTCTCTTTAGGCGATCTTCTCTTCAGAAGATTTTTTTTTCTTCAGGGGCTCTTCTTTTTAGAAGATATCTTCAGGAGATACTGCTGTGATGAATCCAGTGAAGGATTTTTTTCATTACACGCATGGACATTTAGGATATATTTTTTCCTAGACAAATACTCACTTAGCATGTTGAATCATTTTAGTCCATATAGTGCGTATCTCTAGACTTAGTTTCTGGTAGTTTAAATCCTTCAGAAATGTATATCTTACTGCCTAGGTTACCATGACCAGAGAATATGTTTCTTCATAATCTACTACTAGCCTTTGTGACAATCCTTGAGCGATTAATCGTTCTTTGTACCTTTGGATATTATCCTCTTCATTCATTTTCTTACAGACACTCATTTAAAATGTTTTGGGTTTATTCCTTTTAGGGTTTGTACTATAGGCAAAATACTCTACGTTTTACGAGAAAAAAATCTAGTTCTGCTTGAATTAAATTCAATGATTATTCATGGTTCAGTGTCATACTTATTTTTATCACCATTTTTATTCTTATTTGTTAATGTCATCCACGATAAATTCTTTTCGATTCCAAATTTCTATTATGTATAAACTATATATTTCTTATTATTGTTGGGTATCGATAACTCTTTCTCAGTCTCTTATGGAATCAAAGGCATATCCTCCACTGGTGCGATATGCTTTGTTTTGGAGAAGTTGGATTTTTGGTTCACGACATCTTTTGGACCATCATGAACTTTCTTTATAGGTGATCCTACTTTTGGCGCTACTTCTACTGGACTATTATGGTGTGTTATATATTCAGTCTCTTCTTACAGATAGCTGAATCTTTAGAACCATTAGGTCTTTCACATTCTTGATGTGAAACTAATTTATTTGCTACCTTATTTGGTTCTTTTGGTACTTATTGTTATTCTAGCAAGTACATTCATAATTGGTATATTTGACTTAGTTACTTATGCAGCATTATTAAAGGCATCGAGTAATTCATTTGCAATAAATTATAAGGGATAATTCTTCTCATTTAGCCTAGATGATATAAAGTGGGAGTGTGTCATGATAGCTCACTACGTTCTTCTAGAATAATATATTTATCTTCTTCTTATTTTCTCCTAACTGTCGATATATCATCTTCAAAGTGACAGTCTGCAAAATTTATGGTATAGGTATCTCATGCCAAATAATCTAAAAGATTTGTCACAAAACATAAATGCCAAATCTACAGTTCCAGATAATACTAACATAAGCTAAAAATCTAAAATAGTACATTTCTAAATAAATGAAACTAAGTTACTGACTACCGATTATCCAAAAAAAATTCTTTAGATGCCAAGTATCTGAAAGTTCCAATAGGGGATGACCAATATAAGTTTTTATAATTTTTCTCCTCATTATGGTCACAAGTTAGCTCATGTAGCTCATATCAAAGTTTAAATGTGAGAGGATCTTTTGGTGTCTGGTCAATAATGGGTCCTCGACTAGTGGTGAGCTGCTGGCTCATAGTGGTACGGGACTCGACTACCTCGTTAGTGAAGTAGATCCCCTAATGATAAGCTAGATAATTTATTTAGAATGAACTTCTAGTTTCTTATGCTAGAGGTTACGTAAATATATTTTAATTTCTTGCTCAAATTTTAATAAGTTACATGTTTTCCCTTATGCCCTTAAATCTCAGTAAATTTCTTTTGGAATTACGAGAGTATAAAGCATTATGTGGGTTCCATTGGGTAAAATTAATTGTGCTCTTTCGGAGCCTTCAATAATTTGAGAAAAAGATCATACTTTTAAGGATGATGTGAACAATAGCATCTTTTACAAACCCACTCTATGTATTTTTGAAGTGATGTTGACTAATCAACTATCCCTCGTACCCACACGCTCGCACACAAGAAATGTGCACAATACACAAGATCAAGGATACAAAACATAATAATTGACATAAACCAAATAATTTTCTGTGCGAATCATTCATCGTTAAAAGAGTTGAAAGAAATTGTGGGGAATACACCAACATGATTTGGGCTACTTTATTATGTTGTTTATTGGATTTTTGGTTAATAAATGATTAATAGGATTATATATGAAGTATGTGTAGGCAACTTTAGAGGGGGTGAATAGAGTACTTGTGTCAATAATGAACAATTAAAAAATCAACTCGATTCAATCCCAACTAGCAAATAATTAATCAGAGTATAAGTACGGAAATTAAAAGAAGATCAGAGAGCATAAGCAGACACGGCAATTTTTAACCGGGTTTCCTTCGAGGAGGACTAGTCTAGGCCTGAGAACTCTAGCTCAGGATTGAAATCCACTATTTATGAAATACCTTTACAACCACGTGTCTTTACTCAGAAGAGCACGCCAACTTCTTGAAAGATCGCTGAGGCGAAACTTGGATTTTCCAAGTGACTTCTTTAAGACTCTTGCACACAAACTTCTAATTGACTCGCACCAAGCACCTTGTAGGCTTGGAAAGTTTTGTGGCTAGTAGATGAGAAGAGTATTTATCTTTAGGATGTATAGGCTATAAGAGTAGAAGAGAAGAGAAGATTGGATGATTTTGAAATGGGAGAAAAGGGTGCCTATATATACTTAGTTCTGGGAGGCAGAGTTCGTCCAGAACTCTGTCCAAAATATTCAAAATTTTGGCCTTGGACCTTGCAATGAGCAATCCCTAAAAATTATCTCCTAGAAATTAGGAGACAGAGTTCGGCCCAAACTCTGCCTCCTTGGAGACAGAATGCTCATGGGCTTGTTGGGCTTTGGCAGTTTGGCTTTTTGTTTGTGGAGCTTTTAGTTATCTAGTCTATGGTTGAGGTACTCAGTGCGACTCAACGTACATTAGCCTAGACTCAATAAAAGTATAAAAAAAATACAGACTTTCGATGACAATTTCCAGCAGTCGTCGATGATCATTGTCTGACTTGATATGTGATAGTCGTCTGATTTGTAGCTTGATGACGATTTATGTGTCGAGTTGGATCATGTCAAATATCGATTTGTTAAGTATCAAGATTAGGTTAACGCGATCCAGTTTCAGTCAACAATCTCTCCCATTTTGATAATTGACAAAATTACGATATTTGTATGTCGTAACATTCATACCTTGACACATATATAGCTCCCTCGTAGATGGACATTTTGGCTCCCCTGTAAATAGAGAAGTCCTGATACAAGTATTAGTCCAAACAATACAACCAAACAATACAACACATAGCACAAGTATTTATCCAAAATGGTTAAGCAAATATTACATATTCTTCCCCATTGGTATTTAACAAAATAAAATATAAGCTCCCCCATAAAAAATAACCATGGAGAAAGTATGCAATCACACAACCAAGGCTCAAATCCAAAGTAAGAGATAACTAGCAAATAATCCAAATAGAAGCTATATAAGCATAAGTAGTACAAATCAAAGAGTTCAACTACATAACCACGGAATAAAAATGACAAAGTGCATAAAAAACAAAAAAATCCTAAGCATCAGCATCATCATAAAGGGACTACAGCCGTCACGGAGCACGGGAAGGTCCAGCAGAGTCAGATAGGTCGTTGCCAGAGCGACGAGGATCAACAAACGCTGCATCCGGATCCAAATACCTCCTGACCCAAGTGTCGTCGATACGTAACCTTCGTGAGAAGTGTCCCGTACCATAGGGTAAGACACCACAGGATGAGTAGCCAGGAAGAAATGGATGTCATGCAGGATGTTGCTGATGGTCGTCATCTGTAAGGTGGTGCGATAATCCATCTGAGTCCAGCGATCGCCCTCCAAGCGAAAACGATCTCGTAGCATAGTCTGAATGGACTCAAGGGTAGCAGGAGGCTCGGGCGTAGGTTGGCCAAGAGCAAAAGGATTAGCCTGAGCATCAGACTCGGAGTGCTCAGACTCAGCAGGGGACTCAACAGCTGCTAGAACCCGCCATGCCTCAGACAGATAGGCAGGAGCAGGAAGGAATTGACACTCATCAAGGGGAATATGGAACGCATAAAAAATTATCGGCAGATATAGGGTGTAGACCAATGATCGAGGTCTCATCCATGCACTAATCATCCAGTCCATCATCGTGCACGAAAAGTTAAAAGGGATATGGAAGTGGAGATGGTAAAGAGCAGAGATCTCAATATAAGATACTTCATCGGTCGATCCCTCTTTGGGCAAGATCATGGAGAAAATAATTCGATAAAGTTTATAAAAATATGGGTTAAGATATTTAGCCCGTAGCTTACGGGGACGAGTGTTGGGAGTACATAAGTCATCCTTGAAGCTTTCAAGTGACGATCCATCAGGAAATTTAAACCTGCGGGCATCGACAAGTTTCTCCTAAGAATTGGGTTCCGAGATCTCAAGATATTCTGCAAGCTCAAAGTCATCAAAAGTAATGTCGATACGGGCGACACGAGAGTAGATCCGTGTGTCGTCAAAGGTTAGGTTACAATAGAACATTTGGATAGCATTCAAATAAACTATAGATGAGGTAGTAACTAACTCATCTAAACAAGGATCATGGAACAATGAATCATAAGCCAAAAAAATAGTGAACTTAATCGGATGACCCGCATACACACTCCATGAACGAAAATCGGCAAACCATTCATTGGAAGCCTCCAATGATACAAAAATTTGTTCATCGAATGTGTTGGGGTCTTGTGGTGGTGGTGGATTAAAAAGAGGATGGATTGGAGGAGCAAGAGGATGAGAAGGATTGGAAGATGATGCACCATCACTCCTTCTTCTCTTGCCTCTTCCAAAGAGTCTTGGAGCCATGGGAAAAGGAAATAGAGAAGAACATAAAATTATACCTCACACAAATGAGAAAAGATGGAAGAGATCCCCCCAAAACCTTTAGATCTTGAGTTTGGAAAGAAAAAGAGCCCTAAAAGTAGAGTTTCTAGGGTTAGGGTTTTAGAAAATTGTGTTTGGAGGAAGGTGGAAGAAGAACAAAGTGAAGAGAGAGGGTTTTCTCTCGGGTTTAAGGAGTTTGGGAGCAGCAAGTCGGGTTAAATCTGGACCGTCGGATCAAAACAATGGGTGGCTGAGAAGCAGAGAAGGTTTTGTGACCAAGGACACAAAGTTCGGCCCGAACTCTGTATAGGGCAGAGTTCCGCCCCAACTCTGCCTCCATGGGCACAGAACACTGGAAAGTTTAAAAATGGCTAAGTTTTGATGGAAAATGAATAGAATTTGAAAGTTTGAATTAACTAAGTCATAAACGTAATTAAACCATATAATAAATAATGATTTAAGACAACGACCATTACGATGAAACTGCCATAGGGTAGCTGTAGGGGCCGAATCCCAGCTAGCGGTAGTCCGAAGATTAGTGCACCGTATCGCTTAGGCTTTTACGCCTTATTGTCAGAAGGACCCTTTCGGCTTGTATCCATAGCAAAGTCTCCATAAAGATATATGTCATAATCGTTATTTACGCAGGCTAATTTATTTAATGACTGTTTCATCCAAAATTCCTAACTCACGACAAAGAAAGTTGAAGCACTTTTTGGCCAGTGGTTTAGTGAAGAAGTCTGCTAGCAGATGTTCAGTGTCTATGAATTCTAAATTAATCATGCCTTGTTGTTGATGATCACGCAAAAAGTGATGTCTAATCTCTATGTGTTTAGTGCGTGAGTGACAAACTGGGTTCTTGGTCAGATTAATGGCACTAGTGTTATCGCAGAAAATAGGTATGTGCTTGAAACATAAGTTGTAGTCTTCAAGGGTTTGCCTCATCCACAGAATCTGTGCACAACAACGACCAGCTGCGATGTACTCAGCTTCTGTTGTGGATAGTGCGATAGAGTTCTGCTTCTTACTAAACCATGGGACTAATGCCTTTCTTAGCAAATGACACGGACCGCTGGTACTCTTACGGTCGACTTTGTATCCCGCAAAATCAGTATTAGAATATCCGATTAAGTCAAAGGAAGTGGTTTTGGGATACCACAAGCCTACCGTAATAGTTCCTTTAAGGTATCTAAAGATACGCTTAACTGCGGTCATGTGTGATTTCTTAGGATTGGCTTGGTATCTAGCACATAAGCAAACACTGAACATAATATCGGGGTGACTAGCAGTTAAATATAATAAACTACCAATCATACCTCCATACTTACGTTGATCGACCGGCTTGCCGCTTTCATGAGGTTCCAGCTTTGTGGTAGTAACCATAGGGGTGCTAATCGGTTTGATGCTGTCAAGATCAAACTTCTTCAGCATGTCCTTTACATATTTCGATTGACTGATGAAGATGCCTTACGAGAGTTGTTTGATTTGCAATCCAAAGAAGTAGTTGAGCTCCCCCATCATACTCATCTCGAACTCATTCTGCATACACTTGGCAAATTCCTTGCATAGACCCTCATTAGTAGACCCAAAAATAATATCATCAACATATATTTGTACTAAAAGAATTGTATCATCAAGAGATTTTATAAACAATGTAGTGTCTACTTTCCCTTTTGAAAAATCTTTATCTAGTAAGAAAGTACTAAGACGATCATACCAAGCTCGAGGAGCTTGTTTGAGGCCATAGAGAGCTTTCCTAAGTTTAAAAATATGGTCAAAAAATTTGTGATTTTTGAAACCAGGTGGTTGTTTGACAAAAACCTGTTATTTGATAAAAAAAACATTTAAAAAAGAACTTTTCACATCCATTTGGAAAATTTTAATGTTTTGAAAATTTACAAATGCGCAAAACATCCGAATGGATTCAAGTCGGGCAACAGAAGCATACGTCTCATCTTAGTCGATGCCCTCCTCTTGATTGTATCCTTGGGCTACGAGACGAGCTTTGTTGCTAGTGACTGAACCGTCCTCATTTACTTTGTTAAGAAAAACCCATTTAGTGCCAATTATTGAGTGGCCGGTAGGTTAAGGAACAAGTTCCCAAACTTGGCTTCTTTTAAATTGGTTGAGTTCTTCTTGCATTGCGAAAATCCGAAATTCATCATTAAAAGCTTCTAAAACGTTTGTAGGTTATATTTGAGAAATGAATGTAGTACTAGCTATAGTGTCTCTTACAGAGGATCGAGTAGTTACCTCTTTTGATATTTTACCTATTACCAAGTCCTTTGGATGAGAGGGAGTGAATTGGAACTTCTTTGGTAATTCCTTCCGAGAGCTAGTTTCAGACGTTGCATTTATATGTGTAGAAGTTGATGGTTCATTATCGTCGTCGGAAATGACAGTTGTACTATTATCCTTATCAAAAGTTACATTAGTAGACTCTTCAACAATCATGGAGCGCTTGTTGAACACTCTATATCCCTTACTCTTGGCCGCATAGCCAAGAAGAATACCTTCGTCAGCTTTGGCATCAAATTTGCCTAAGTTGTCTTTGGTATTCAGGATTAAGCAGCGACAACCGAACACTCTAAAGTAAGAAACATTAGGAGTTCTACCAAACCAAAGCTCATAGGGTGTCTTCTTCGAAATGGGTCGAATCAACACCCTATTCAAAACATGGCACGCTGTGCTGACAGCTTCTACCCAAAAATATTTCAGAAGAGAGAATTGATTTAGCATAACTCTAGCCATATCGCCAAGAGTTCTATTCTTCCGCTCCATAACACCATTTTGTTGAGGAGTTCTTGGACACAAAAATTCATGACTAAAACCATTTGAATCACAAAACTTTTCAAAATCAGAATTTTCGAATTCGCCACCATGATCACTTCGGATACGAGTAATCATGTAGCCTTTTTCGTTTTGGACCTTTTTAGCAAATACTTTAAAAACAGAAATTGTATCACTTTTGTTTGTAAGAAAGAAAATCCAAATAAATCTTGAAAAATCATCTACAATGACAAAGGCGCAGAGTTTTTCACCAAGACTGGCTACTCTACTATGACCAAATAAGTCCATATGAAGTAATTGCAATGGTCGGGTAGTACTTACAGTGTTTATAGATTTAAAGGAAGATTTGGTAGCCTTATTCTTTTCACATTCGGCACATACCGTGTCTTTCTTGAATGTGATATCCGGCAGTCCTCTGACTAGCTTCTTAGTGGATAGTCTGAATATAGTATCCATATTGGCATGACCAAGACGCTGATGCCATAGGAGCTTTTTGTCTTTGTGAGCGTAAAGGCATCTTCATGTACTGTTAGTATCACTAGATAGATAGAAAATATAAATGTTATCTTCCCTTATTCCCTCAAAGGCGATGTCTCCAGTTGATCTATCATAGATAAAGCATTTAGTTTTTTCGAAGTTAATATCATAACCATGATCAGCAAGATGACTAATGCTGAGCAAGTTATGCTTTCACTCGGTCACTAAATAGACATCGTTAATGACAGGAGAGGGAGGATAACCAATTATACCGTTACCTATGATGTAGCCTTTAAGGTTATTGTCGAAGGAAACGTATCCTTCCTTTTTCATCGATAGTGTTGCGAATAGTTTTGTATTTCCAGTCATATGTCGCGAGCACCCACTATCGAGAATCCACTTGCTTCTAGTTGAAGAGGGAAGGTCCACCTACACCACGAGTAGATGTGACCTTTGGTACCCAGATTCTTGTGGGTCCTGAGAGGTTAGACTTTGGTTAATCTTCTAATTCTATATTGTGGAGAGATGTGTCCATGTAGGTTACAATATGTACATCTAGCATGCATGTTTATACTAGGAGCATGTTGATAGTGATGTCTATAGGTAGGGTGATGATAGCTAGAAGGGTGATTATAGTGACTGTGTGCAGCAGCATGATGATGATAGTGATTGAGTGCAGCAGGATGATGATGGTGTTTACGTGTATGTGTTTTACGTGCTGCATGTGAATAGGTGTACATGAAAGCATGATTTTGTGTAGCATGTGGATGAGTGTTCTTGTGGTGACGTACCTTTTTGTGTTGAGTTGGCACGCGTTTGTATGTGTTGTGACTATGAGACTAAACTTGCGGTTGAATAACCTGCTTGTCCAGTTTAATCTCTAAATTTCTTAGAGACATCATTTAACTCATCACATTTAGCAGTAAGACCGTGTATTCTACCTGTAGCAATTTTGAACTTGTTTTTTTCTTCAGCAAGTTCTTTGTTTAAAGTCGTGATATCAAGTGTTTTTTTCTCAATGATTGATTCGGCATCGTGTAAGCTTAATTTAAGATTGGATACCTCTTCAGATTTTTTTATCTATTACAGCTCATCTCGATTATGAGATTTGGCAAATGGATGTCAAGATAGCTTTCCTTAATGGAAGTCTTGAGGAAGACATCTATATGAAGCAACCAGACGGATTCATTGAAAAGGGCCAAGAGCATCTTGTTTGTAAGCTTTATGGACTTAAGCAAGCTTCCAGATCTTGGAACATATGTTTTGATCAGGTGATAAAATCCTATGGATTTGATCAATGTCAGGATGAATCATGTGTATACAAAAAGTATGACGAAAATGTGGTGGTGTTCCTAGTACTTTATGTGGATGACATCTTGCTCATTGGAAACAATATGAAGGTGTTATCTGATGTAAGGGTATGGTTATCCAAACAATTTGATATGAAGGACTTGGGAGAAGTAGGTCACATCCTTGGGATCAAAGTTCTACAAGATCGCAAGAAAAGGATGTTGGTATTATCCCAAGCTTCCTATATCGATATTGTACTAACTCGTTTTAGTATGCAAAATTCTAAGAAGGGTTTTTTACCTTTTAGACATAGAATTGCTCTATCAAAGGAGCAGTGTCCGAGGAAACCTAAAGAGATAAAGAACATGAAGGCAGTTTCTTATGCTTCAGCAGTGGGAAGCTTAATGTATGCAATGCTATGTACGAAACTAGACTTCTGCTTTGTCGTAGGCATCGTCAGCAGATATCAGTCTAACCCAGGATAAGAGCACTGGACTGTCGTAAAGCATATTTTGAAGTACCTGAAAAGGACTAAAGAGTATATGCTAGTTTACTAGGCAGATAGTTTAGTTTCCTTGGGGTATGCAGACTCAGATTTTCAGTCAGATAGGGATTCCAGGAAATCTACCTCAGGTTATGTGTTTACTTTGGGAGGTGGAGCCATTGTGTGGAGGAGTATCAAGCAAAAATGTATTATTGATTCCACCATGGAAGCCGAGTATGTGGCAGCCTCTGAGGTAGCCAAAGAAGCGATTTGGCTCAGAAACTTTTTGTTGGACTTGGATGTGGTACCTAGTTTGCCTAAGTCTATTACACTTTATTGTGATAATAGTGGTGTAGTTGCAAACTCGAAGGAACCACGAGCCCATAAGACAGGTAAACACATTAAGCACAAGTACCACCTGATACGAGATTTCATAAAGAAAAGAAAAGTTGTTGTGATCAAGATAGCATCAGCCGATAACGTAGCTGATCCCTTTACAAAGAGCTTACCAGCTAAGGCTTTTGATAGTCATGTTGAGGGGATGGAAGTCAGATGTGTAGCAGCATGGCTTTAAGTATGAGTGAAAGATTTGTAACAGTATACTGAAAAGCAATGCTTTGAGTATAAGTGGGAGATTGTTAGGATTATATACTAAAAGCATCACTTTTGTAGTAACCTTATTTCCTTAAATTTTGAATGAAAATCATATGGGCAAATGTTTGCATATTATATTTGTTGCAAGTGTTAATGCAAATATCTGATATTCTATATTGTAGATAATATGGTGTGTGGTGTCACACAGAAGATCATATTATCAGTTCCGTATGGAGTATATAAATAGTTCACAACCTAGATAGACTTGGACAATCTATTTGAAAGGTTGTAGTGTAATCTGGTATTAGTCTATCTTGACTATAGGTTTACACTAGTACACTTTGTGTGTATTGAACATGACCACTTGAGGTTGTCCTCTTTGTACTGACTACATAAGAGAACAAACACCTCTGTTATTATATCCGGATTAAGAGCACAAGCATCCATAATAACAGAGGTGTTTGTTCTCTTATGTAGTCAGTACAAAGAGAACAACCTCAAGTGGTCATGTTCAATACACACAAAGTGTACTAGTGTAAACCTATAGTCAAGATAGACTAATACCAGATTACACTACAACCTTTCCAATAGATTGTCCAAGTCCATCTAGGTTGTGAACTATTTATATACTCCATAGAGAACTGATAATATGATCTTCTGTGTGACACCACACAACATATTATCTACAATATAGAACATCAGACATTTGCATTAACACTTGCAACAAATACAATATGCAAACATTTGCCTATATGATTCTCATTCAAAAATTAAGGAAATAAGATTACTACAAAAGTTATGCTTTTAGTATATAACCCTAACAATCTCCCACTTATACTCAAAGTATTGCTTTTCAGTATACTGTTACAAATTTCCTTAAGAGAACAAACGCCTCTGTTATTATGGATACTTGTGCTCTTAATCCGGATATAATAACAGACATGTATATGCAGTGTGCATTATTTTGAATCATGAAAGAGTGAGATTCATTATGGATCAACAACCTCTATGAATTGGGTAATAACATTGTATGTATTATGGGCTGTTGATTATAAATGGAATCCATGTCCCGATACATCGAGTTAATAATGTACCCTTAAGGAGCTCATAAGGATTGTCATGTAAACCCCGCAGGTGGATTATATTCGACATGACAAATAAAGTTGAGCGGTACTACTTAAGGATAAAAGATGTCGAATCAATATAGTTGTCAGTAACTTAATTTGATCGACGGACATAAGATATCTTAACATGAAGAGCCAAATGAGCATATAATAAAAGGAGCCCACAAACATAATTTGGGATTAGGGAGATAGTGCAATAATAGCTTATTAGTGGACCGAGCTATTGTTAATGGACCTGGATTGTGTGTTCGGGCTGAACACGAGATATCCAGATCCGTTAGGAGGCCTAACCGTAATTTCTCCTCATGGTCCCTGTCGTAGCCTATATATATCATCTATTCTCTGGCCACCATATTAATGATCAAAAAATTTGAAGCTTTCTCTAAATTCGTGATTCACGTAAGGAGAGAAAGAGAGGGCTGCCAAGGAGAAGAAAAGGTTGGAAGATCGTCGTCCATATGACATCCAACTCGAGGAAGAAATACGTGCAGAAGATCTTGGGGTCGTCCACTGGAGATTGCCTGGAATTACTTGTCTTCTTTCCTCCGCAGGTATAATTCATGAACCCTATTTTCTGCTTATGAAGGGTTAGAACATGTATTAAATCTGCTTAACTTTCTATCGATCAATACGCACACCAAAGTCAGGGTCCTGGGAATCCCGAGTTCCATCACACTCTACCAGTATAGTTGAGTACCGACACCCATACAGTTTTCATGTGCAGGAACAGGTAGAAGCTCGTTGGCGTGGAGCTCGCTTGGATGTGTCGAGGTACGGAGTTCCTTGGCATTTCGAGTCACACGGCCGCATGGAGTATGAACTTATACGGGACTGGGGCATGACATAATGGTATCAGAGCATGACTTTATGTCCTTGGACTTTGATTGAATTCTTTAACTCTGATGTGTTGCTTCTGCAAATCGATATCGTTGGTACGCTCTCTCTTAATGTTACGCGGGATGTCCATACAATAAGTTTATATATTTTGCAAATCGTATGAGAATAGTTTTGGATAAAAACAAAAGATGGTTTTACATAAAAGCACGGTTGGCTAAGTCGGGCTGGACATATACACCAAGAGTTGTGTCGACCTTAGAAAAGTTATGTACGGGATGCGAATCGTCTTGAAATAGGAAAGAATTTGACTTGACTTATAGAATGCAGGATGACTATCGATAGGGATGCCATCGGACGATGTTAGTTGTCAATGTGATATTGTTGAGCATGCTTGAAATCGAGGAATGGTTGAATGAAAATTTGAAGTAATCGAATGATGATTTGAAACTTGTTTCGAGGAATTGTAGAGTGACTTCATCCCTGAGTGGTGTACGGGATAGCCTCGGGGATGTCGATCGATTGAGGATATGGGGTGCGAATGAGTCTATTAGCAAGCGTCGCATGTATGCAAAGCCTTAGATTGAGTATCATTGATTAAGTGGTAATCTTAGAGATTTTGACAAGTTGATTCGAACGAGCTAGAAACAACGCACACCGGATTGGGATTGCGCCGAGTATGAAATACAAAAATGATTGAGTAGGCAAATTGAAAAGAGGAAAAGTTAAGGTGTAACGAATAGATGACTTAGTCGAGAAATCGATATCAATCATATACGAAAGTTAGCACGATTTGAAGATAGCGTGCATGAAAAAGTTTGATTTTTGGAAGTTACGAAAATGACTCAAAGAGTTTGGGATAGATGTTGCTCGATGATTTGAGTTAGCATAGAACGATACGAATGGAGAAAATAAGTCGCTCGATGACTTAAGATAGACGGATGAACATATGTGATTATGGATTTAAACGAGTTGATCATGTGAATATTTCGGGATAATGATCAAATTTGATCTTGAATATTGAGAAGATTATCTAGTTCGAACAATAGCAATAGTCGCACGACTCAAAATTCGTTGCAAATGAAGATCGTCAGGTTACGCATATCATCGATGGTATTGAGGCGTATCAAAGATCGATATACGATAACTCGGGGATACTCTGAGTTGGGGAATGACGATCGTATAGAATTTTATTGTACAAATAGATGTTATACTTGGGATTTTGATAAAAATGAATGATTGGATGAAAATGATAGTGTCTTGATTGCTTCGAAGATAACCACAACGTTGATTATCTTGTCTTGCACGAGCGCAACTCCAGCCTCGCACATGTGTCACATCGGATTTGGGGCGATCGTTCTGCGTGAGCACTGACATGGTGATTCATGTCTAGCGGGAATGATCAAACTTGGAAGGTCAGGGCATGGAAATTTGGATTACTTCGACTTGTGGTTTGATATGAAGGTGAATTCGAGGATTGTTCGGACTTGTGATTGATGATTAAGTAAACTTGAGGATTGAGTAGATCCAATCTGCGTATCATGAATGAATTAGTCTAGACTCAAAGCAAGAGTTATGCCCTGATGAGGATGATTATCTCACAGGAGCGTGCATGGTGATTTCATGTCCACCGTGGATAATCAGACTTGCATGAGATTGGGGCGTGACATATTGTTAAGCTAGACGACCTTGTGATCGAATATGTAAATTGTGTTGAAGACTTAGAGAATACGAAATAAGAATTATAGTTTAGTAAAAAATTGTGTCTTGGCGTGCTTGACTTGGGAAGGATGGATAGGTGGTGTCACGACCTGCACCCGGTGTAAGGGTACAAGTGCGTAACAGCGCTCAGCCTACACCGCAGAATCGGCGGTAGAACGTTGTACTAGGTCACTATCAACAACTTACGCAATTATATAATGTACTTGTCATAGATCTCAACTCTGAACAGAGGACAAGTATAGATATAATAGAACTCAATCACAGGCTAAGCACGATAAAATAAATCAGAAGTCTATAACTAATAAAACAAAACAACAACAACAAAAGTAAAACTACTAAATAATAATATCTCAAACAAACTCAAATACAAAGTCAATATCTCAACTTATTACAATTCAAGTTCTAAACATGAAATCTAAAACAAGTCTACTAAACTAGTCTCTCGATCACTCCTGAGAGTCGGGGCCAAAGGTAGCTAATCCATCTCCGGATCCATAGCAAGTAGGGCAAGTGTCCTCAGGACAAACATCTGTAATATTTTGTCAACGTATCCAGTCAGGATTGGAACGAGCACAACTCATCTAGAAATCCCAAGTAAATACAAAGACTATAAAGCAGTTATAGACAGTTATATTGATGAACATGAAAGTTTTATACAGATAATTATGTAGAGCAACAGTTAAAGTACAAGAGAAGTAATGTAACGAATCAAGAGGTCATGGCAATCAAGACTGTAAGTAAAAATCTAGCTAAACTAGAGTAACATGATATAAGTCCAGACAGTAAAATGTAAGTCGAGTGTAATCCCAGTGTGAGTTTAATACAATATGAGTTGAATGTGATTCCAATGTGAGTCTAATACAATATGAGTCGAATATGATTCCAACCAATGTTCTAATAAGATAGTTCGAATAAGGTGGTGCTAATAATGATCCATGATGGTTTAATGATGATTCTAACAAATACTCCAAGTGTGTTTTAAAATACTGAGATAGACATAAAACGGCTAAGGGGTAAATCAGGCACATCGCACACCTGGCCAAGTGTGGGATGGCTATTGTTCGAATATCCTTCAAAGAGAGGTGGTTCGAATAATATGAATGTTTACATGTCTACTCAAGTATTTCTCCACCCAACAATACAAGTGAATCCATAATCCGACACATAAATCGAGTACAAGTCCAACCAGCACATGAAGATGCTAATAGGTAAATGCATATATGAACATATGGTGAAAGAAGAGTGCTCGACTGAATGATCAAAGGGGTAGGGCTATGTAAACTATTATGCAGTATAGGCCAGTGTTATAGGTACAGTGTACAAGTAGAGGTAATAAAAAGTACTGCTATGGATGAGTGAAAGCCAGGGTGATGCAATGTATCAGAATGAAATTGGGCATTGGTAAAGCAGTTGTGAAAGGAATATTGGATGCAAGGCTTAATTAGTAGGCAGTGAATGAATATGGATGTCGAAGTGTATGAATGCAGACATCATAATGTGCACGACAGAGTGAATGCAGATATCTTAGCAATAGGGCAGTGACATAGTGTAAGTGTCAGGTATCCAACCTCTGTGTCCTAGTGTATGATACACAAATACATTTATATATATATAGACACACATACATATATACATTACATATAGATGGGTATGTGTGTGTGTGTTCTATGTGTAAAGAGGGTATCAACATGGTGTCAGGTGGGTGAGGCAAGTGTGTCTCAATGGCAAGTGTCCATATGTGCAGATACAAGTGTCCAAGTGGTGTGAAAAGTGTCCAAAGTGTCAAGAACACAAGGTGTCAAAACTGTGTATGTGCAGTCTCATGCACATGTGTCGAGTGGTCTAGGACACAGTGTGTCCAACCACGTATCTTGTGGTCGTATCAGTAGGTCGTTTAGGTCTAGGGGTACGTGTCAGTGTCACTGTATTGTGTCCAAGATGCGTCATGTCCTGATACGAAGCCCGTATCAGTGGGATTTTTCGTGTGTGCAAGTGTCAGTGCAAAATCAATATGGGTTCGATTTCTCCTTCGATTCTAAACCAGATCCCTCCAAACTTCGTATACACCTTGTCAGTGGTGGCCCCCATCTACTGGTAAAATCTCACGTATCCAAGTGTCGTGTCCATCGAGTACGAGACTCGTGGCAACAGGACACTGCACACAGTGTCGTGCGGCAGCCCGTATCCAGATTTTGACACAAAAAACGTATCAAAGTCGACTCAGTCACTTGGATCTGTAATCTACACATATACAGCTAAAAATTCATGTAATTAGTTTTGGAAATTATTAATATTAATTTCTAAGTGGTATTTCACCAAACACTTTACACAACACTCTGATACTCCTCCGATACGCATACCAAATGGATACGAATCGAACCCAAACTCAGCCTAGTGCTAGGGGTACCCTAAATGCATGCATCTATGGAGAGAAATCAGGAATTAAAAGGGTTTAGATAGCATTACCTATTGAGAGTTGGAATCCCAATGTAATTGTACTTAAGAGCCAAATCCCTCCACTTCCAATGGTCAACTTGCTTCCAATCCTTGCTAGCTATCCACTAATGACCCCTTCTACAGTAGGGGAGTGTGTTGCAATTGATTGGACTCAATTTGGAGTTGATTTGGAGAAAGAGGATATATTTGGGGAAGAACACAAATTCGGGTTTGTAGGTGTAATGAAAAGAGGCAAGGGAAGCTAAGGAGATGTTTAAATAGGGGGAGAGGTACCTCTTGGCCGGCCACAAGGTCTCCTAGGGTTAGGGCATGGTCCCCTTCAAGTAATTGGGCTTCCTATGGTTGAAATCAAGGCTTTCTTGGTAAAGGCCCATGTAAACTAGGGTTTCTAAGCTAAATATCTAACCTTAGCATAATATCTAGATATTACTAACCTTGTCATATGATGGAAGCTTCTAATCTAATATCTAGGCTCATGGTTAATATCTAGGTTAGGACAATTCTAGGTTAAGGCCTAACATAACATTTAGCACATTATCACTTGATCAAAATCCTAATTAATTCAAACGTCACAAAATGACCAAAATATCCTTAGCCTAAAAAGTGGTAATTAGCCAATCTAATCACATGGTTAGGTCCCCATGGTAATGGTTAGTCTCTAGGCTAAGCAGTTCTAGGGTTACACTAGTAAAACACAAAATCACAATTCACCAATTTAAATAGTATTAAATTAATTAAAATTCACCAAAAATTATTAACATGAGTTAAATCCTATTATTTAATAATCAATTTTATAAAAGTTCAAAATTACTCACATTTTAGAAAAGTGGTGGTTACAGGTGGATTATATCAAATATGTTGAAAGAGATGGATTATGTGAATTGATAGTGTGGACGTGCGATAGTGATATGCAAGAGAATTTTGTTGATGCATAACTTATAGTAGGATGGCTTTGCTTAATGACTCGAACCCCTGGGATTGAATGTTACAAATGCGAATAGGAGAAATCTATGCTCGAAGTTTAGAAATCGGAGTGATGCGAGCTTGGGTAGAAAATCCCATACTATCAACTTTGGTTTGACCTTAGGATTGGGGTCAGTGTTGATATTATTGTTTGGAAACTATGATTCTAATACTGACAGATGACTTTAGCCTAGAGAGATGACTTAGCTGTTAGGCAAGACATCCCTGTCTCGAGAGGTAGCATCGATATATTTGGTTTCAGGATTGATAAGATGAATCAAATATATGGAATTGGATTCACTATCACAAGGCTTGGCTGAAATACATATATTTCGGAGACGCCTTAAATATGTGCACGATCCAACTAAGTGATACGTTGAATTCAAATGAGAGTAAAGGGACGAGAAGTTATCGAAGATTTTAAAATTGTGAGTTTCAGAAGAAAATATTGATGTCGTGCGATCGTTAGATTCAAATGAAACTTGAATGTTGATTGGTCAGGTGCTCGGATTGAGCAAACGCATAGGCGAAGTGTGTGGGAGAGTCATTGAATAATGAATCAAGTGGTAAGTCAAAGAAGTGTATCCAGTAAGTTTTGAGGACAAAACTTTTTCTGAGTGGTGTATAATATAATGTCCCATCCCGCTCAGTCCATTCGGAGGAATCAAAATGCCAATGGCGTTCGCACTTAGCCATGCAACGGCTTGCTCGAAGTCCAGCTAGGTCGAGGTGATTCCTCGCTCAGGAATGTGGCTTCGGTGAACATACCTTAGCTTGGCCTTCGTACTAATAAAATAAAAGTTTTCAAATGCACGAGTAGGCTCGATAATAAAAGAGATGAATCCACATAGCTAAGAAAATAATCCCAACTTGGGTTAAACTGAGTTAGAATATGGAAAAAGGTCCCACGGTCGGCTTAGAAGTGTTGCACGATGGCTTTCAAAATGATACTCGGTCCTTCGTCCCGTGGCTTGGGAGAAGGAAAGTTGGTCTTCGCCACAAAGCTAAGAATTAGCCTAAGTCATAGGCGTCGCCCGCATAAATGCTTGATAAAATATGCATGGTTCCAGCGTCTAAGGCTTGGCATAGCTTTTGCTCGCCCCACGGGTTAAGTTGCATCGCACGGCTTATGGAATAAGTCTAGGCACCCAAAGAACTTGGTTGTTCAAAGTCGAACGCGTGCACGGCACGTTTCCATGATGCAAGGCTTGATGCAGCCTTTTCTCGTCAAGTTGTTGCACGAATCGAAGTCATAGCAAGCACTGTCCCATGTTTTCTGCTGTTGTCATAACCACATAGTCCTACGATCTCAAGGCCCGTTATATAAAGTATGTCTTGGACGGTAGTGTCGCACAGAACACAAGTTATTTTAAGGCATGATGTCACGGACTTAGTGTTTTAAGGCACAAGCCACGATTGATTCAAATTGATTTAAAAAAGGGCTATCAAATAGTCGTTCCTGAGTTGAGTAAAATGATAAGGCAACATGGAAGAATACTCACGACCATGGGTCATCGAGGCGGCAATGTGGATTGAGTTGAGTATTGTGTGCACGGTATCAAAAAGTCGAGTTGAATGTGTGCACGATTAGAACACAATGTTTGGGCCTAAGATTTGGCTGCAACGAAGACACCGTGCTTCGGCACGAGATGTGGTATTGAGTATTAAGTTGTTGGCATAGAGTTGCATAAGTTGGATTCGAGTCATTTTGAGTTTAAGTCAGTAAGTGCTGTAAAGCAAAGTTGGTTATGTGACACTTAGTTCACAAATCTTTGATTGATTTAGATGATGATTAAAGCAGAAAAGGCTACGAGGCGGCAATATGGTTAAGTCACACTGAGTTGCGAGACACGGTCTCAATATGGACACACAAATAGAGTTTATGATACGACCACAATGTTAGCACAATGGACTTGTAGCACGGTCACATGGAAATTGGGTACTATCATGTAGTTGCATCTCTGAGTACGGACCGGAAGGTAAGCACGACTTGTTAAGTTGGCGTTGTTGACACGAGAATTTTCTAGAGGCAAGGATAAGGAAATTAACGATGTGATAGCACGGTGATGGTCTAGAGACTCAAATAGGCCGAGAGTCTATGTCATAAAATCGATCCTAAGTCAAGAATAGAAAGACAATCATAAAGGGTCTACATTGCACAAAGTAAATGAACGTATTAGTTTTTTATGGGTAGTTGAGGAGCTCACTCCACCAATACAGTTGAGTACTGACACCCACACAGTTTTCATGTGCAGGAACAGGTAGAAGCTCATTGGTGCGGAGCTCGCTTAGATGCTTCGAGGCACGGAGTTCCTTGGCGTTTCGAGGCATACGGCCGCATAGATTTTGGACTTATACGGGATGGGAGAGTGACACCTGGGATCCCCCTCCATCATCCCAAGGAGTATCGAGGCCTAATACATCCCCTATGAGCTGCGACAGTCGCTCAAAGTCGACTCCGACGTGCTGTCCAAGAATCACAGCAGGTACGCCATATTGCGAATATGTTTTCTCCACTTCTAGACATCCAAACCTCACGGGACCAAAACTTTAGGTTCCACTATGTGTCTAACACCTTCATACAAAATTTCATATCGAAATTCTTCTTAGATTGGTCGAGGCACACGTTTTACTTAAGTGTGTCCAGATCTGGCACTGTTTATTACAGAGTGGATTTGGGCAGTATAGATTCACCATTACCATCGATATCATATATAAAAATGATCGTATTTCGATTGCCTACAACTTTCGTTCAATACGTTTTTCATAATTTTGTTGTTTTAATGCTTGAATAATTCAATCTTTGAAGGATAAAATTCTGTCGTAAACGAACTATTAAAATTGTCATCTTCTGAGCCCAAAAATATTTTTGTGTGCAACCAATGCTCCATGTCACGCCCCAGTACCGAAATACGGAGACGGACTAGGCCAGCTACACCATATGAGGTACGTAACGTCATACGGCGATCGTGGCTGTCGAGAGACTAGGGGGTACATGCTACAATCAAGTCTCCTATGGTCCCACAGAGTTCTATGTCTCAATCAATCGAATCACATCAGCAAATAAATGAACATTAAAGATAAAGCAGTAAGGCGTCCCCGACGCTTTATCAAAATGATCATGAGAGACTAGCTTTATAATTTAGCTATCTCGGAGGGTCAGGAGTACAAAATTATACACAGCTGCAGTCTGTTTAATTACAATTATGTACTGACACAAAATATCAAGTAATCCGGCTAACAGGTGCCGCTGGCTAAACGTCGCAAAAGTATAAGCAGGAGTGGTGGAGAAGAAACCCACTCGAGTCCCCGAACTGCCATGCTCCTAGTATGCACCATGGATGTCAGGGAGGAAGATCGTGTCCTCTGGCTCTGCTACGGGATCTGGCCAAACAAAACCAGCGGGGTCAGCCCCGAATAGCAAGTACCGCCAAAGGGGCACAAGAGTTAAGATTAAAAACCCAGTTAAATAGAATGATTGATAATAGTAATACTTATGCTACTATTATAGGGTAGCGCAACATCCTCGAACCCATATGGCACCCTTACAACCAAACAAGGACAAAATGTGCCGCATGGAGTCGGGACGTGTCGTACTCTATAACTTTCACATAAGTTAAAAGGTATAAACAATAAAATCTCTTGATCGTGACTTCGATCGACAGCCTATCGTAGCACAATAACCAACCCAACAATCAAACAAGAACATGGGTTGGATCATGCACCATGATAGACCATGTTCCTCAGACATTCACAGAAGTAGCACTTCACAACTAGAATAAGTCTTCTGTTCATAACTTCGGTCCACAGCCTGTCATAGTACGATAACCAACCCAACAATCAAACAAGAATATGGGTTGGATCACGTACCATGACAGTCCACTTCCCTCAGTTATTCACGGAAGGTAATAGGATACAAGCAAGTCGTTTTCACGGCCAATCAAGTCTACGAGTTTCTAGTGGGACGAGGTTATCCTCGTATCATGTTATGTAGAAATCCTCAGATCGTATCCTTCCGGCAAGGCTAGCCAACCCAGGGGTTCGCGTAGACAGGTATGATTGAGCACAGGTCCCTCGTAAGGCCACCTTGCTAAAACATATAATATGTAGCAGGAATTAATCGGATACAGTCATCCACTCGTTGCAGATGACACAGTATCCGTGGAGACCAGCCGGCACGTCAAGACAGTATCTCAAGGCGGCTGGTGTAACACGATCTCGGGATTTTGCCCTCCCCATGCATCTAGTATATTTAGTTGCCTAATTTAACCCTAGGTGAAATCTTGGACTTTCATGCTGTGGCCTGCATGATTATCCTCCTAAAGTCGTACCTTAGTACGAGTACCCCAAAGAGGATTCATGTCAATCAGTATGTCAACATGTTCTACCCTCCTTAGTGTAATGCATCATTGCAATTACGCCACGTAGAGTTACGAGTCTTTTGTCGAGCATGAACAAGAACTGGGACATTCAGGTACATGTATCAGGTAGGAACACTTTGTTCTCCGGGGTCACATTAGTGCTCATATCATGCTCGGAACAAAAGGCGTAAGGATATAAAATGGGCATATAATATATATATATAATAATAATAATAATAATAATAATAATAAGGTAACAATATAGGGCACAAAAGTCCATACGGCTCAAGGGGAGTGAGTCCATGCGGCTGGGTCAATACCGGTTCATGCGGCTGGGACTGCACGCTCATGCGGCTCAGGGAGCCCAAGGCGCATGCGGCTGGAAAGGCGGGTTCATACGGACGAAGGGGTGTCAGCTTATGCGGCTGCAAAGGGAGCAATCGCCAGGCGGCCGGGGTTCAACAGCATATGCGGCTAGGATCAGACGAAGTCCTATGCGGCTGAGTCATGGGCGATACCTATGCGGCTGGATGATGGATGGGCTTTATGCGGCCCAAAACAGTAGTGCATATGCGGCTGGGTGCAAAAGAACTCATGCGGCTGAAAGCTAGCCGCATGAAGTCCATGCGACTCAAGATAACATGGGCTCGTGCGGCTGAGTCTGAACAAGGCTATGCGGCTCAATTACTTGCCGCATGAAGATTCATGCGGTCAAGTACTCAAGCAAGTCTTATGCGGCTAGGAAGGACCTTCCATGCGGCTGAGCTCGAACGAGTCTCATGCGGCTGGAAAGGCCATGCGGCCAGAGACTTGCCGCATGAAGATTCATGCGGTCAAGTGCTGCTCTTCTTCTCCACTTGTCCGAGAAGAGGAGCCAAGCAACCATGGCTTCCAAACTACACAAAACCTTCATCCGGAGCCCAAATCGGAACTTCCTTAGGTCAAAATGGGGTAGAACGAGATCCTCTACAACATGGAACCATCAAAACTTGAAAATAATGAAGTTTGCTAGATCAAAACCAAGAAGATCCAAAAATGGTTAAAACCTAGATCTACAAAAATTAAAGCTTCAAAATGGAAAACTTCAAGTTCTAAACTAGTATAGAATAAGGAGAAAAACATATTTTGACAAATAATTTTGTAAGAAAACATCAACAACATTTATGGATCTATCTCTTGAGCAAGTTGGTACTTGCCTTGGTTGGTGGAGGAAATATTTAGTTGGTGGAGGAAATAAATGAGAGGAGAGAGAATGAGTTATATATATAGATCTTGGACCCATGGGTTCATGATGAACCATTGGTGAACCAAGAATAGGTTACCCAAATGAGCCAAAACTATAGGCCCAAATACAGAAAATAAATTAGGAAATAATATTTTGTCGAATATTTTTGGGAATGCATGAAGAAATACAGCAAAATAAATATAGTAAAAATACAAGGTAAATACAATTTATCGGTTTACGTATTAAAATACGTATTCCAGGATTGGGGAGTGACATCTCTACCCTTCTTAGAAAAATTCCGTCCTCGGAATTCCAACCAAGACAGGATAGTGAAATCAGGGCAAGCAAGGCTCAGTCATATACAAGTTAACTATCGTAGCAGTTATTATCATACATCACAAAGTGCAAAACAAGCAGGTGCAGATAAGCATGGAATCGTGTCAATAAGGTGCAAAAATATACCTTATCAGTCAAACAAATACGGATACCGAGATCTGATCTCGTCCTCGCGCTCCCAGGTTGACTCTCCCGGAGAGTGATGGTTCCAAGAAACACGGACAAGACTTATCGTCCGATTCTTGAGTACCTTCTCTCACCGGTCTAAAATAGATACGGGTTGTTCCTCGTAAGTTAGGTCGGTACCAACGACTAACTCAGAATGATCGAGGACATGACTTGGATCTGGGACATACCCACGTAATTGGGATACATGAACACATCATGTATGCCAGTTAACGAAGGCGGAAGGGCAAGTCGATAAGCCACATCGTCTACCCGAGCGAGAATCTTAAAAGGACCAACGTATCTTGGACTAAGCTTTCCTCGGGTTCCAAATATGATGATACCCCGAGTAGGCAAAATCTGCAGAAATACTTGGTCGCCAACTCTGAACTCTAGAGGCCTACGATGCTGATCTGCCCAATGACGATGTCGGTCCTGTGCAACTCGAAGGTGCTCTCTGACCAACTTAACTATCTCCACAGTCTGCGTGATCATCTCTGGCCCCAACAACTTCCATTCTCCGACGTCGTCCCATGCCAAAGGGGACCTGCACTTCCTTCCGTACAATGCCTCGAACGGGGCCATCTGAATGCTAGCCTGATAGCTGTTGTTATAGGAGAACTCTACTAGATGAAGGTGGTCCTCCCAAGATCCGCCAAAATCCAAGATACACGCCCGTAGCATATCTTCTAACGTCTGAATGGTTCTTTCTGATTGCCCGTCGGTTTGTGGATGATAAGCAGTACTGAATCTTAACTTGGTTCCCAAACTTTGGTGTAAGCTCCGCCAAAAATGGGAAGTAAATCGCGTATTCCGATCTGATACTATACTAACTGGAACACCGTGCTGCCTTACTATCTGCTTCATGTACATTTCTGCTAACTGCTCAGTAGTCTGTCCAACTCGAAAGGAAAGGAAATGAGCGACCTTCGTGAGTCGATCTACTATTACCCAGACTGTATTCTTGCCAGCCGGGGATCTAGGTAGACCGGTCATGAAATCCATTGTGATGTGCTCCTATTTTCATTCTGGGATAGGAAGCGGCTGTAGCAATCCTGCTGGTCTGCTGGTCTCTGCTGCTCGGCTTTCACCTGCTGACATACCAGACACTTGGATACAAATCTCGCTATCTCTCTTTTCATGCCATTCCACCAAAAGTACTGCCTGATATCTCGATACATCTTCGTTCCTCCTGGATGAATAGAGTAAATAGAACTATGAGCTTCGGACATAACTTCTTGCCGAAGGTCTCCACTCGGTACACAGAGTCTGTTTCCAAACCTGAGCGTACCATCCTCTTGAATCACCAACTCTTTCCTACGGCCTGATTCACACTCCGACCGCAACTTCTGAATCTGTGGATCTCCTGCTTGTGCTATCCTTATCCTCTTTACTAAGGTTGACTGAATCTGCATACTGGTCATTCTTCCTATATCCTTTGGCAAAACTACTTCGATTCCCATACTCTGAAGGTCTTCTAAAATATGCTTCTGCGAGGTCAGGATAAAGGCACTGTCTCTCCTACTCAGTGCATCTGTAACTATATTCGCCTTGCCTGGATGATACTGAAGATCTAAGTCAAAATCCTTCAGTAGTTCTAACCATCTTCTTTGCCTCATGTTCAAATCTCGCTGCGTGAACACGTATTTCAAACTCTTATGATCAGTATAGATCTCTACCCGATCCCCGTACAAATAATGCCTCCACAACTTGAGTGAAAACACCACAGCTGCTAACTCCAAATCGTGAGTCGGGAAATTCTTCTCATGGTCTCGAAGCTGCCGAGACGCATATGCTATCACCTTTCCGTGCTGCATCAATACACATCCAAGACCCTTTCCAGATGCGTCACAATATACTGTAAAGCCTCCCGCTCCTACCGGAAGCGTCAAGATCGGGGCTGAGATCAACCTCTTCTTCAATTCTTTAAATGATGCTTGACAGCTAGCTGACCAAACAAACTCTACGTCCTTGTGCGTCAAACGCGTTAAGGGCGCAGAGATCTTGGCAAAGTCCGCCACAAACCTTCTGTAGTAACCAACTAGTCCTAAGAAACTTCGCACTTCTACAACCGTCCTCGGGACTGGCCAATGCTCTACGGCCTCAATCTTCTTCGGATCCACTGACACTTCTGCCCCAAAAATTACATGCCCCAGGAACGAAATGTGATCTAACCAAAATTTACACTTGTCGAGCTTCGCATAAAGTTGATGCTCCCTCAATGTCTGTAAGACAGTCCTAAGATGTTTCTCATGCTCCTCTTCACTGCTGGAATAGACAAGAATGTCATCTATGAACACCACCACAAATTTATCCAAATACGGCAGAAAGATGCGGTTCATTAAATCCATGAATACTGCGGGGGCGTTGGTTAGTCCAAAGGGCATTACTAAAAACTCATAATGCTCGTATCTAGATCTGAATGCTGTCTTCGGTATGTCTTGCTCCCGGACTCTTACTTGATAGTATCCCGACCGAAGATCGATCTTGGAAAAGACGCTGGCCTTGCTCAACTGGTCAAACAGGTCATCAATTCTTGGTAGCGGGTACTTATTCTTCACTGTTACTGCATTCAGCTTGCGGTAGTCGATGCACATCCTCGTCGACCCATCCTTCTTGGGAACTAGAATCACTGGCGCGGCCCAGGGCGATTTACTGTCTCGGATGAATCCCTTAGACTTCAACTCTTCCTCATGTCGATACAACTTATCCTGTTCTGACGGCGACATTCTGTAAACTCTGTCTGCAATAGGCCTCGTTCCAGGGTTCAACTCATTGCTAAATTCTACCTCTCTGACTGGGGGTATCCCTGGGAGCTCATCAGGGAAGACGTCGAGAAAATCTTCGACCACTCTCGGAATCTGTTCTGGCTCTGACACTGCTGCTGAGATGACGCCTCCGACCTGATTCTTCAAGGTTCGAGTAAAGATGAACTGCTCCATCCCAGGAATGCTGAATATGACCCTACCTCCTCTACAATCAATTGTCGCATGACTGTCTCTCAACCAGTCCATGCCAAGAACGATATCAAAATTCCCCATAGGGAATTCAATCAACGACGCGGGCAATAAATGCCCATACACCTCTACCGGACATGAAAAGCGCACCCTGCTAACTTCTACGAGCCCATTGCCGGTGAGTATATCCATCCTCTCCGGCAATGCCTCAAACTCTAATCCAATCCGTGTAGCATATTGTGCAGAGATGAATGAATGAGTAGCGCCTGAATCAAACAATGCTACAGCGAGAAATGAGTGACGAGAATTTTATCTGCCACCACGTCACTAGACGCTAGAGCCTCTCCCAAGGTCAATGTGAAGCCTGGCCCTGCGGAGCCCCTTGTTGCGGCCTTTCTCGACCATACTGTTGCTGCCTCTGAGGGCCTTCGGCTTCCTGTGCCTGGCGGAACATCTGAGCCTGCGTTGGTAGACGCTGGGCTAGGGGCCTTACTGCTAATACTGGCCCTCCACTCGGGGTTGCCACTGGAGCTGGCAATGCTGGAAACTGCTGAGCTGGCCCTCCTGGCCTCTGCATCATAGGACAAGTGGAGATACGGTGGTCTGAACTACCATACCTCAAGCATAAGCCATTCGCTGACCGACACACCTCCCTCGTGTGCCCTACCTTCCCACAGAATGTACAGCCCTGGGGTGCTCCCTGACGCTGTTGCTGGTTTCTCGGCTGCTGATGTCGAACTGGCGCTGTATTAGTTGACACGGCCGTCCTCCGCGGCGCTCCTACATCATGAATACGTACACCGGGTGCTGGTGCCGATGTTCGCTGCATTGCTCCTCCTCCAACCTAGGAATGAGATCTTTTCTGACCTCCTGCCCTCGATGCCAACCTCTGCTGGGTAAGCTCGTGCCTCCGAGCGGCCGTCAGAACAGCGTCAAACGTCTGGTAGTCGTGTCCTTCCACAAGCTGCAATAGTTCCAAATGAAGTCCCTGCTGGAACCTCATAGATTTCTCTGGCTCCGTTGCCACCATTGCTGGTGCGAAATGGCACAATCTGCAGAACTCTGCTGCATACCCATCTACGGTCTTGCATGCTTGCTTGAGACTGATGAACTTCTGCTAGAGCTCATATCGAGCTACTACGTCAAAATACTTGGCCTTGAATCTGTCACTGAAGGTGGTCCAACGAACAGGGCGTCTTGTACCAACTTCTTCTGATGCCCACCAGTCGCGGGCAAGATCCTGCAGTACCAGTTTGACCTGATCAACCTTCTCATCGTCTGGAACCTTGGCTGCCACAAGAATGGCTTCGATGTCTTGAATCCATGCATCCGCAGTAATGGCATCCTCCGTGCCATCAAAATACCTCGGGTTCAAGCGACGGAACCTTCCTGATGCTCCCGAGTCAACCCCGGCACTCCTCTCAAGAGCTAACTGAATCCCTTGGTTCAGCAACACGTTCTGCTCCTGCTGCCGAGTCTGTTGCTGTTGGTTAGTGACAAGAAACCCCCAGATGATCTCCAGGAGTGCTACGGCGTCTGGTACTGCCGTCGCTGCTGGTGCTGCAGGAGTTTCAATAACCTGCGGCTATACTGCTTCTGGTTCCATTTCTGCTCGTGCCTGTACTGGAGAAGGTTCTCTCCCCTGTTGCTGCCCAGTCGAGCCATGCTCTTGCTGCTCTTCCTCATGGGCCTCACCCTCTACTGAGAATGAAGCATCCCTATAGAAAAGAATATAAGATTATCAAGTCCGGACGAGGAAGATTTCGAGGATGCAAGTCATGTTAGAGATCAAGGCAAGGACAGAGAATTCGAAACAGAATTTCAAGGGGAACAAGTTTTGATTGAGACTCCTAACAATTCACAATACCCCACAAGTCTGAAAATCAGACCTGCATGGGCCACCACTAAAACCTTGTCACGTCCCAGTACCGAAATACGGAGACGGACTAGGCCAGCTACACCATATGAGGTACGTAACGTCATACGGCGATCGTGGCTGTCGAGAGACTAGGGGGTACATACTATAATCAAGTCTCCTATGGTCCCACAGAGTTCTATGTCTCAATCAATCGAATCACATCAGCAAATAAATGAACATTAAAGATAAAGCAGTAAGGCGTCCCCGACGCTTTATCAAAATGATCATGAGAGACTAGCTTTATAATTTAGCTATCTCGGAGGGTCAGGAGTACAAAATTATACACAGCTGCAGTCTGTTTAATTACAATTATGTACTGACACAAAATATCAAGTAATCCGGCTAACAGGTGCCGGTGGCTAAACGTCGCAAAAGTATAAGCAGGAGTGGTGGAGAAGAAACCCACTCGAGTCCCCGAACTGCCATGCTCCTAGTATGCACCATGGATGTCAGGGAGGAAGATCGTGTCCTCTGGCTCTGCTACGGGATCTGGCCAAACAAAACCAGCGGGGTCAGCCCCGAATAGCAAGTACCGCCAAAGGGGCACAAGAGTTAAGATTAAAAACCCAGTTAAATAGAATGATTGATAATAGTAATACTTATGCTACTATTATAGGGTAGCGCAACATCCTCGAACCCATATGGCACCCTTACAACCAAACAAGGACAAAAGGTGCCGCATGGAGTCGGGACGTGTCGTACTCTATAACTTTCACATAAGTTAAAAGGTATAAACAATAAAATCTCCTGATCGTGACTTCGGTCGACAGCCTATCGTAGCACAATAACCAACCCAACAATCAAACAAGAACATGGGTTGGATCATGCACCATGATAGACCATGTTCCTCAGTCATTCACAGAAGTAGCACTTCACAACCAGAATAAGTCTTCCGTTCATAACTTCGGTCCACAGCCTGTCATAGTACGATAACCAACCCAACAATCAAACAAGAACATGGGTTGGATCACGTACCATGACAGTCCGCTTCCCTCAGTTATTCACGGAAGGTAATAGGATACAAGCAAGTCGTTTTCACGGCCAATCAAGTCTACAAGTTTCTAGTGGGACGAGGTTATCCACGCATCATGTTATGTAGAAATCCTCAGATCGTATCCTTCCGGCAAGGCTAGCCAACCCAGGGGTTCGCGTAGACAGGTATGATTGAGCAAAGGTCCCTCGTAAGGCCACCTTGCTAAAACATATAATATATAGCAGGAATTAATCGGATACAGTCATCCACTCGTTACAGATGACACAGTATCCGTGGAGACCAGCCGGCACGTCAAGACAGTATCTCAAGGCGGCTGGTGTAACACGATCTCGAGATTTTGCCCTCCCCATGCATCTAGTATATTTAGTTGCCTAATTTAACCCTAGGTAAAATCTTGGACTTTCATGCTGTGGCCTGCATGATTATCCTCCTAAAGTCGTACCATAGTACGAGTACCCCAAAGAGGATTCATGTCAATCAGTATGTCAACATATTCTACCCTCCTTAGTGTAATGCATCATTGCAATTACGCCACGTGGAGTTACGAGTCTTTTGTCGAGCATGAACAAGAACTGGGACATTCAGGTACATGTATCAGGTAGGAACACTTTGTTCTCCGGGGTCACATTAGTGCTCATATCATGCTCGGAACAAAAGGCGTAAGGATATAAAATGGGCATATAATATATATATAATAATAATAATAATAATAATAATAAGGTAACAATATAGGGCACAAAAGTCCATACGGCTCAAGGGGAGTGAGTCCATGCGGCTGGGTCAATACCGGTTCATGCGGCTGGGACTGCACGCTCATGCGGCTCAGGGAGCCCAAGGCGCATGCGGCTGGAAAGGCGGGTTCATGTGGACGAAGGGGTGTCAGCTTATGCGGCTGTGAAGGAAGCAATCGCCAGGCGATCGGGGTTCAACAGCATATGCGGCTAGGATCAGACGAAGTCCTATGCGGCTGAGTCATGGGCGATACCTATGCGGCTGGATGATGGATGGGCTTTATGCGGCCCAAAACAGTAGCGCATATGCGGCTGGGTGCAAAAGAACTCATGCGGCTGAAAGCTAGCTGCATGAAGTCCATACGACTCAAGATAACAGGGGCTCGTACGGCTGAGTCTGAACAAGGCTATGCGGCTCAATTACTTGTCGCATGAAGATTCATGCGGTCAAGTACTCAAGCAAGTCTTATGCGGCTAGGAAGGACCTTCCATGCGGCTGAGCTCGAACGAGTCTCATGCGGCTGGAAAGGCCATGCGGCCAGAGACTTGCCGCATGAAGATTCATGCGGTCAAGTACTGCTCTTCTTCTCCACTTGTCCGAGAAGAGGAGTCAAGCAACCATGGCTTCCAAACTACACAAAACCTTCATCCGGAGCCCAAATCGGAACTTCCTTAGGTCAAAATGGGGTAGAACGAGATCCTCTACAACATGGAACCATCAAAACTTGAAAATAATGAAGTTTGCAAGATCAAAACCAAGAAGATCCGAAAATGGTTAAAACCTAGATCTACAAAAATTAAAGCTTCAAAATGGAAAACTTCAAGTTCTAAACTAGTATAGAATAAGGAGAAGAACATATTTTGACAAATAATTTTGTAAGAAAACATCAACAACATTTATGGATCCATCTCTTGAGCAAGTTGGTACTTGCCTTGGTTGGTGGAGGAAATATTTGGTTGGTGGAGGAAATAAATGAGAGGAGAGAGAATGAGTTATATATATAGATCTTGGACCCATGGGTTCATGATGAACCATTGGTGAACCAAGAATAGGTTACCCAAATGAGCCAAAACTATAGGCCCAAATGCAGAAAATAAATTAGGAAATAATATTTTGTCGAATATTTTTGGGAATGCATGAAGAAATACAGCAAAATAAATATAGTAAAAATACAAGGTAAATACAATTTATCGGTTTATGTATTAAAATACGTATTCCAGGATTGGGGAGTGACACTCCATATCAATGATCCTTGACTCCTGATCATGAATATTTCTTAATTTAGATAATTTATTAGCATTTATTTCAGATTATTAAAGTTATTTTATTCATGATTAAACTCGTTCTAATAACGTTGATTTATCAATGTGGATGTTAGTTTGATCATAAAATAGATTCTAAATGATTTCTAAATAGTTTGTATACAATATTAGTAATATAATATTTGTTTCCAGAATATTAATGATTTATTTTAGAATTAATATGGAATATTTATACATATATTTTATTGATTTCCTTAGTCCTAATAAGAATATTATGACTAGTATTGTCATTATAACTAATATATAGTAGATAACCCTACTTAGTGTGTATAGATAGATATGTCAATGATAATTTAGTTATATATATTTATAGGAGTTCGTGAGACCATGACTGCGGAGGGTGACGCAGGATCGATACTTTATTCCTTTGCTGCAAATCCAGGCAAGATACCTTGCTGTTTGCCATTAAAATCTTTGAATTGTAATTTCAATTACAAACAGAACAGTATTACAATGTAGGACTTCGATGTAGTCCTAGGAGTACACTTTTGTTTTTATCTGGGTCCTGTGTCGGTGGAGTGAGTGGTAATGCATTGACTCCGTTGACGATCTGACGACGGTTTTCGGTTCTCTGAAGGTCTGAGTTGCTCTAGATGTCGGAGCTTGCGGAGGGGAAGAAGACGTTGAGTGTCTATTCCAATCTCTTTGAGTGATAACTCTGATGTTCTGGTTACGTCTGTCTTTGACTGTGCGTCTCTGTATGTCTGTCCGTGTCCAGAAGAAGAAAATGATCCCTCTATTTATAAGCAGGTTAGACTGCTCATGCACGCATATGTAGGATACGCCTGTACGTGGGAACGCCACGTGGCTGAAGATGCAGGCGGCGCATGGATGATGCACCATGACTTGTGGGTTGAATCCTTCATACTGTATTTATGGGCTGGCATGTAGCAGTGGAGAGAATCTTTCGGTTGCTGAGATCTTGGGTGGTTAACACCCCTTCATAGGCTGAACTGAGTCAAAGGACACGTGGCGTACGTCCATGGCTCAAAGATCTCAGATTTGGTGGAGAGTGATCTATCAGGATGCGTCTGGGATTGGGCGCATAAGAAGACTTTGGCTCGTAACCTACAGAAGTCATGAATCGGCCTGGGCGCACGACTTTTGTGGCGCATGCAAGTCTTCGGGCGCATGACTGCGGAGGCGCATACGAATGGTCGATCGGCCACGTGGCTTGTAACCGCCAGAGAAGAGTAATGATGACGCTGACGTCAGTGGCACTTTGTTTTCTGTAAAAGCTGTTGCTGCTCTGTCATCGAGGTATGGCTGTTGTCATGTCAGACTTTAGCATTTAATATTCATGACAGGTGATGGGCCTTTGAGTGGGCGTATTGATCTGCGTTCCACTAGGCGCATGGGGACGCGTAGGGCGCATCCCTATGAGGCGCTTGGTGCTGATGGGCGCATCTGTATGATGTGCGATCTGACCGACGCATCTATTTATATGACGCATCTTCATTGGTCCGACTGTTGAGTTTTTCGAGTGCTTTAAATAGCCGTTTTGACTTGGCTGAATTCGAAGAGGCAAATTCATCATCGTAAATGCAAGTTTATTGCATTAACTTCGGGAAGGTTGCCACTTGGCGCATGGGTTTGATTTGCCCTAGCCTATAAATAGCAATAATTTGAGAGAGTTTTGTTGTCTCTCTCTTGACTTCTCGACAAAGATCAACTTCTTTGCCCGAGTTCATTCTGTTGCCAAGACGCTCCCCAGGGTGAAGATGCGTCGAGTCGTCTTCGTATGCACTCGTGAAGGTGACTGTTACATCCAAAAGTCGGGATAGCGGGCTCCCGAAGCAGGCCGAAGGTGTATGTTGCATCCAAAGATCGGGACGCTCGAGTCCCGTCTCCGTTATGCCAGAAGAGCCGCAGATCGGAATTACGGTGCTCTCCTTTTCCTTGGGCTTTAGAGAGCTCTTCCTCCTGCTAGAGTGGGGTTGATTGCCCGCTCTTGTTATGCTCAAAGCTGCTCCTTTAGCCACAGCACTTGATCGGGTCGAAGTAGAACGCATATGCTGAGTGATGCGCCTAACTGAGACGCTGAAGAGACGCGCCTGACTGAGATGCTGAAAGAGACGCGCCTGACTGAGACGCTGAAGAGATACGCCTGGCAGGGGGCACATGGCAGTTTACTGTGCCTGGCTGTAGTCTTAGGATCTTTTTTTTTGTAGAATTTCTCCTTTGTAAAGCCATTCTTTAGACATGTAATAGACTTTTATATAAAATAAAAATCTTCTTTTGATGTCTATACTTTTGCTGTCCTTTGCTGTGCCAAGTACTTCGTTTGAGCTTCCTGACGCTTGTAGTGTTAAGTGATAGGAATTTTGGCTTATAGATGTGCCTGAAATTCTATGCTTCTACAAGACCCACTTCAAAGTTTTCAAAACTTTTCATCAAGTTTTGGAATACTTTAAATAAGAAGCATGGTGGTGTCTTCAATGGGGCGCATGACTGTTCGAGGCGCATGATTGTTCCGCGCATATGTGATGAGGCGCACGCTCCCCTCAGTTTTGATGCAAATGATAACGCTTCGAAATAAACAAAAAGATTAATGATGATTTTTTTGGATTATTTGCAGTTATCATTTTGCAGAACCCAAGCGGTAGCTGACGTCACTCTTTATTGGTTTTCGCGTATGCCCCAAGCCTATAAATAGGCGTCTGATGGAGAGAGAGAGAGTACTTCTTCTCTTTGCTTTCTTCTTCTTTAGAGTTCTTGTTTCAAAAACCCTAACTTCTTTTTACGAGATGGCTCCCAAAACTCCTCGCGGTGGTGCTGGCCGAGGACGAAGCAAAGGAAAAGAGCCTGCGGAGGCCGATGTTGCTGATGTTCCCAAGACTCCCATCGACGTTCGGCCGACGGTGATTGGTGGGTTTGTCCTTCTTTGTCGTACCTTTTTGTACCTGAGAAGAAAAAATCTTTGTAGGACTCACATACGCTGACGCACATGGACCTCGAGTCTTGATGATGTGCTGAAGCTTCTTGCTGACGTGCATGGACTTCGAGTCCTGATGATGCGCTGAAGCTTCTTGCTAACGTGCATGGACTTCGAGTCCTGATGATGCGCTGAAGCTTCTTGCTAACGTACATGGACTTCGAGTCCTGATGATGCGCTAAAGCCTCTTGTTGATGCGCATGGACTTCGCGTCCTGATGATGCGCTGAAGCATCTTGCTAACGCGCATGGACTTCGAGTCCTGATGAAGCACTGAAGCCTCTTGCTGATGCGCATGGACTTTGAGTCCTGGTGATGCACTGAAGCTTCTTTTCAGATGTGCCTGAGCCTTGGTTCAGTGCGTATGCTTCTGATGAGAATAAGGTTCCAATTTTTTTGTTATTTTAACATATCTATGTCTTTGTCATCTTTCCCTGTTCGTCAGTTTCGATGACCGTCCCACTTTTGAACGAAGTACTTCTGGACGCTGCTCTTTGTCAGATAGGAGTTGATTATAACGAGGAGGTGATAAACACTGCCCGAGCTGCCATCATGCTGGATCGGGCTCCCGAGAGAATGACCCAAATCGGAGAGCAACAGTATGTATTCCTCCAACGGATGATAGAACGTGGCAGTTTGCAATCTGCCGTTCCTGGTAATGAGACTTTCCTGAAGCCTGAGTTCCTGTTCGGGGATCGCCTCACTTCTACGGAAGCGAAGGTGCTGAGGATCAAGGAAGATTGGTTCTTCTTAGCCAAAGGGGGTGCACATGTTCATGAAGCAGCTCGAGCATCAATGGCCTTTGACGGCTTTCTGCCGTCTTGCTTCCAAGAGGAGGATGTTATGGGAGCTAACCCCGTCTCAGGAGGGAGCGGTGGCGGGCACCATCAGGATCAATGCTACATCGTACCAGAGGGATATTTTGGTCGCCACGCGGGCTGGGCCTTCTTTCACCTGGCGAACTCTGCGTCCTGGGAGTATTTATAGCGACGTCCCTGCCGACACTTTTGCCTTTGGTGCTTCGACTTTCGTTAATCGTATGCTGTCATCGAAGCGGTCCTACCCGAAGGATGATTTTCGAGTAGAGGGCTGGTGTCATTATGTATCCAAGTGGGACAAGCTGACACTCTGGGTTCTGACGAAGTTTTGAACCAAACTCAGGGAGATTGGACTGACTGCCGCTATCCGTGCTACCCAGGCGGGCGTCGACATCAACAGGCATATGTTCCTTGCACTTTTGGAGATGTTTAACACCCAGACCGGGACCTTCTTCACTCCGGTGGGGGAACTAGGACTTGCACTTCATGAAATGTATGAGGTGTCGGGGCTTCTTTGGGGATCAGAACCCTATGAGGAGTACTTCCCGACTAACGAGGAGTTCCAAGTCCTGGGGGACAAAGAAGAGGAGATGACGGCTGTCTTCAAAGAAGTGGCGAGTCACCATTATTATATGCAGAAGAAGGATAAGGGCGGGGTGCAGCCCCACGTGACTGCTTGGAGGGATTATGTCTTTGAGCAAGACAAGGAGGATTCCTCTCGGTTCACGACTCCGCCAGCTCTCTCCAGTACTGTGGTGCTTTCTGAAATGAGCAGGCTAAATGAGAAGAGTCCCCGGGAAAATGAGGACTGGGAGTCGGACGAGCGTTCTTATAGCTATTTCTGGCACCTCACTCATCGGATGTCGTCCAAAGCAGTGTTGGCTGCTTATCTGATAATCTGGCTCCGGAATTACGTCTTTTCAGGCGGGTCAGGCTCTGTGGAAAGGATAACCCGGAACCTGATCCTGCCAGCTGTGAAGTTGGTTTTTGGCCATCCCTTGGCTCTACTCCCCACGATGGTATGCAACCTGCTGCGAGGTTTACGAGAATTCACGGGTGACGTCGTTCATGAACGAGGTAAAAATGGCAATTTTCCCCATATTGAACTGCCGTTTCATTATCTGAGGGGTGGTTGATTTTGCACCATCCCAACGTGATGAGTCCGGGCCAGGAAGAAGACTACGTAGCCGGAGACGCATTCCTCCGCCGCTTCTACCAAAGGAAATGGCTGCATACGAGCGTTCCTATTTATAGGAAGGTTTTGTCCTACCTTCAGGGATGGGAGATCACTAAAGTTGGTCCCATTTTTACCGACTTCGAAGCAAATGAAGATTTAGCTGATTCGGGTGAAGATGCAACAACTCTGTCTCCGTGGGGATTCCGTTGGTTGCAAATCATCCGGCCATCCCATTTGGTGTACAGGAATAAAAACTAGTGTTACTTGGAACCGTACTTGTCGAGCCGTTTCGCACGTCAGTTCGGCTATGCTCAGTTGATGTTGGAGAACCCCAGTACCAGCCTGGGGTATACTGGGAGTCTGCTGGACGGGGCACGAGCTTGGCATTACTACAATGTCGGATACACCGGAGCTCGCTTTACCATGCCAGTTCTGAATCCGCATCCGCCGATTCTTTTTTCAGCCGCCAAATTTTATTGTGCGATGAACACCGTATCCCCTGGATATGATAAGGAGACCAGTTTTATTGTCGGTATCCAATTGGAGGCAACTGGGAATATATTGGCGAAGGCTCGATCGTACCTCCCGCCAGAGGTTGGTTATCGAGATACCCCTGCGTATCCTCGGAGGGTACTCAGGCAGAGCCCTCGGCTGATCGCCCGAAGAGACGTGCCGGCACAGAGGCCGGTTCTTCTGCGCCGAAGAGGTAGAGGAAAGCAATGTCACCGGAGGTGTCATCAGAATCAGCTCATGTGGAGGTAAGGATGTCCCACATAGTCTGGTTAGTTCTACCATTTTTGTGACATATGCTTTCTTTTTGTAGGAGCCGCTGAAAAGGAGACCCCGAACTCCGAAATCGGGTGCTAGCAGAACAAAGTGGGTGGCGGGCTCATCTGATGAGCGCATTCTGCCGATTGTGTTATCTTTCGTGCAGGAGAACCCGGATGATGTGACTTCTGTGGAGATACAAGCTACCGTGGGGGCTTCTGGTATCGAGGTCCCAGCAGAAGCTGTGCTTCCAGATGAGGAAGATGAATGGAGTTCGTCTTCTTCGGATGACGTTCCTCCAGAGGTCCCTGAGCCTGCAGTAGGAGTAACAGGCTCGGTTGTATCAGAGGAGAGGGGTGATTTATCTCCTCGTCATGATAAAGGGAGGTCGGCCACACTGTTGCCGAGCCCTACCCCAGTCCCAGCAGTAGAAGCCGAGCTGGCTGTCGCCCAGGAGGTACTGGCCGACTCAAATCTCGCGGAGGGTTTTGATAAAGGAGGTGCGACTCGTCTGCCAAGCCCAACTCTGGAGGAAATGTCGGGTGCTGATCCTGCTGCCTTGTCGGAGGAGGAAGACCCTGTGCTGGCTGCAAAAAGAACTCCAGACGTCGGTGGTCTTGAAAAGGGTAAGGGTTTGTTGGTGCAAGAACCCTCTGTTGTTCCCCCTACTTGGGGGTAGATATCGACACCCCATTCGGCTCCTTCCGTCCTCTTGGCTCCTCAGGCCAGCGGCGAGGTTCAAGTCCCCGCCGGGGGAGGGTCCGCTGTTGTTGAGGTTCCAGCCTTACAGATTGAGGTTGGTGGGTCTTCTTCAAGTCTGCCGTCCATAATAGCTCCTCGAACTCCTGCTATGACGCCTCAAGTATTGGCTGATGCGGATGAGTATGTACAGTTTGTCGTTGAGGCGGTATATAAAATACTGCAGAAGGGAGTATCGACAGTGTTGAATGCGAATGGGAGTTTCGCGACGGCGAAAGCCACGGCGCTCCCTTACATTGGTCTGATACGTTTCCACCGGGGCCATGATCATATGGCTGAGATTCTGGAGGCGTCGGTAGCTGAGCTCGACCAGCATCTTTCTGAACTTCAGAGTATTCGACGAAATGACTTTTCTGCTCTGATAAAAGCAGAGAAAGAGAAATTAATAGCTGAAGTTGAGTCGTCCTATCAGGCTACAGTGGCCATCTGGGACCGTGAGGTGGCCAAAGCTGAGGCTACGGTGGAGAGACTGTCACAGTCCACGCAGGAGAAGGTGGAGTTGCGGGCCTCATTGGATGCTAGTATAGCGGAGGTTACTGCCAAGATTTGCCTCATTGAAGACCAGCGAGCCCAACTGTTGCTAGATGCTGAGCGAGCCCAGGCTGAGCACATATCGTCTAAGGAGGAAGAAGCAGTTGTTACCCGCCATATTCTTTCTCTGTCCTGCCAGCGGCAAGAGTTGGACGCTAAGCACGAGAACGATACTGCTCCTGAGGCTGTGCAAGCGATGCGTCAAGAAGCTGAACGCCGAGTCCTGGCGACTGTGGGGACTCGGGCTGAAGACTTGAAGCGTCGGGTCGAAGAGCTTTCTGCCAATCCTAATGATGCTTAGGGATTGTAGTCTCTATTTTTGTTATATATATTTTTTGGCAACTTTGCTGGGGATGTAATCATTTACTTCTGAATAAAATAATAAAGAATTTTGTGGTGTGTTCATTTTTGCTGTCATGAACTAGTAATTTGTGTGGACCTATTATCTTTTGCGCACCTTAGTTTTTAGGTACAGATAATAAGTTTGAGAGAACCGACATGTTTGCTCAGAGGTAATGTGGACGTAGCAAATATGGGGTTCAAATGATGAAGTCTTCCTACTCAGAGGTGTTATGGACGTGGTAGGAGTGACTCTGGAGGGAATACGCGAAACTACTCAGAGGTAATATGGACATGGAAGTTCTGTGATCGATATACGACAACGCGGGGTTGTCTGTACGGGATGTTTACTCAGAGGTAATGTGGACGTCGTAAACATGATAAGTAGCACAATCTTATGTAGTGTAAGATTCTGCTTTGCATGGTGTAGAGGAGCAACTCAGAGGTAATATGGACGTGGTTGTTCTTCTACTGGAGATAGAATGCCACGGAACAACTGGGTTCCGAAAGCATAAGATTTTGTAAAATGGAGGTGTATGTGAGCTCTGATGTTCAGGTCCACTGATTCCCTTGCTAGGTAGAGATGGAAGTACATATCTGAAAGATGTCAAGAGTAGTACTTCTTTAGGAACTTGCCGTTAATGGACATCATGAACAAGTCCCCATTTGGTCGGGCGAGGCGGTAAGCACCGTTTGAGTATACCGTCTCTATGATGAAAGGTCCCTCCCACTTGGGCTCAAACTTTTCTGGTGTTTTGTGAGTCAACACCATCGGCCTCCTAACTGTCAGGACTAGGTCACCAACTTGGAAAGTCCTCTGCTTGACCTTTTTATTGAAAGCCTGTGATATACGGGCTTGATAGAGTTCAATGTGCTGCTGAGCTAGGAGACATTTTTCGTCAAGAGCCTCCAGTTCTCGGAGACGACGATGCTGATTTTCTTCTTCTGTCAATTGATTTTTGATCGCTACACGGAGTGAGAGTATCTGGATCTCAAGAGGTAGTACCGCTTCGCTCTCGTAGACTAAGGAGAATGGTGTGTTGCCCGTAGGAGTCTGTATCGTTGTACGGTAGGCCCAAAGGCATTCGCCGAGCTTTTCGTCCCGGTCGTGTTTGTTGGATGACACGACCTTTTTGAGTAGCCTGACAATAGTCTTGTTAAAAGCCTCGGCTAATCCGTTTGCTGCCGGATTGTAGGCGGTTGATGCCACGTTCTGAATTCGATTCTTGTCACAGAATCTGCTGAAAACATGGCCGATGAACTGAGGACCATTGTCGTGGATAATCCTACGGGGTACCCCGAAACGGTAGATGAAATTGTCAAATCCCTATTTTTGAAAATAGTATTTGACTGTATTTGTGTATTTGGAGGATTTTTGAAATTTGGGTATTGTTAAAATTTTATTAATATTTTCTTGAAGGTGAATTTTATTCGCATTATTGTTCTTGCCACTATTATTAATATCATTGTTATTATTATTATTATCATTTTAATTTTCCTATACCTAACCCCCTCTCTCTTCACTCAAATCACCCCTCACATCACTCACCCACTCCCTCTCTCCTCCCTCACCTTTTCCACTCTCACACTCTTCCTCTCTCTCCCCTCTCACTTGCTGGAGAAGCCAGCTCCCCCCTCTCTCTTATTCTCTGCTCACTCTCTCTCTCCCCTCACTCTCCCCTACCCGAGCTCCCTCTCCCCCTCACTGCTCCCTCTCTCTCCTCTCGGCTCTTTTTCTCTCCCTCGATCTCCCTTTCCTTTCTCTCCCCCCCGAGCTCCGGCCGCCGCCGCCAGCTCTCACTCCCCTGCCCCCTTCTCCGCGGCCACCGCCATCAGCCTCCACCTCCACCATTATCGTCGTCTCCGCCATCAGCCACTACCACCACGACTTTCAGCCACCGCCGCCACCACCATCGTCTTCTTCTCCTTCTCCTCCGCCTGGCCATAGCCGCTGTCGCTGCTGCTGCCCTCTCCTCCGTCGCAGCCCCTCTTCTCCGACAGTTGGCACCGCCCCGACCTGGCTGCCGTCGCTGTTCTCCCCCTCCGTCGGTGAGTCACCCCGCCTGGCCAAACCCCTCCGGTGAGCTCCTCCGCCTCCTCTTCTCTCTGTCCTCCCTCCGCCGGAGCCCCCGACCTCGCCTGGCCGGGCTTCCCCGGCGGCCACCGCCTGTTCCTCCGTCTCCTCTCTCCTCCTTGGGCTGTGAGCTCCTCGGGGAGCGAGCCCTTCGATCGGCGTGCCTCGGGCAGCGTGCTGCCTCGAGCAGTGCGCTGCTTCGTGCAGCGTGATGCCTCGGACAGCGCACCCTCATTTGGTGCGCTCTCTTTCGTCTTTTATGCCTTTTGGGACACGTGCACCTCGGTGTGCGTGTTTTTTTATTTTTCGCGTGCCTCGGTTTGCGTGCGCCTTGATTTGCACGCATTCTTGGTTTTCGTGCACCCCGATCCACGTGCTGCCTTGGGCAGCGGGACGCCTCGAGCCCCACGCTGTCTCGGGCACCGTGCCACCTCGGTTTGTGTGTTGCCTCGATCTTCGTGTCTCGGCCTTTGTGCCTACCTCGTGACCTGTGCCACATTGGACTTTGTGCCATCTCGATTTGTGTGTACGTACGGATTTACGTGCCATCTTGGTTTGTGTATCACTTTGGACTTCGCATCGCATCGATTTGCGTGTATACGTCGACTTGTATGCCACATTGATTTGTGTTCTTCCTTGAATCTCGCTCTGTCTCGATTCGTGTGCACACCTCGATTTGCGTGCTCGCTTCGATTTATGTGCCGCATTGGTCTTTGTGCCGTCTCGATTCGCGTGCACGTCTCGATTTGCGTGTTACGTGATTCGTGCACCATCTTGATATTTGTGATCCCTCGACCTACGTGTACGTCTCGATTTACGTGCACGTTCTCCCCTGTTCGTCTTGATATTCGAGTCGTCTCGATTCTCGTACGCGTCTTGATATACGTGCGCGTCTCGGTTTGCGTGCCCGTATCGGTCTACGTGCCACGGTTTCTGTGCCAGATCCCTGTGCTGCTTGCGGGACCCGTACGGTATAGCCTTCTGCCATCTTTCGTGCTTCCTGTTATTATATTATTATTTAATTCTAATGATTGTTTATGGTGTGTTCTGAGGATCTCGATGGACTTGCTAGCATGGATCGCGACTGCCGAAGACTTGCTTACCTAGCCGAGCCCTCTAGGCAAGTATCCCTTGCTCATCGACGGCTCTTGCCCTCTCTCCTGGATTTTATTTCATTTAATGAATTTGTACTTGTAAATTTTATAACCATGATTAGTGTAGCCTAGTAGTAGAACTGCCATGATGATAACTTAGGATAGCTTGGTCCGATACCGGGATAGACCGTATCGGGCAACTCGGATGGGTCATCCACACCTCCGAGGACACGAGCACGACTATCCCTGTATGCCCCGTGTCCGACTCGCGGTCGGATAACGGCTCTGGCTAACTTTACTTGTGGCGGTGATTGTGCTTGGGTTAGGGATTTATGGGCATGTATTGTGGTGCGTCCTGCGAGGCAGTTATTTTATTATTATGCATGTTGGCTTGGCGCCCAGTACACATCGTAGTGCTGCTGGAGACCGAGACATTAGTGGTCTCAGGTTCGATTGATTTCCAGTACGCATCGTAGTACTGCTGGAGGTCGAGACTTAGTGTTCTCGGCTATCGACTTGTTCCCAGTACGCATCATAGTGCTGCTGGTAGCTGAGACTTAGTGTTCTCAGCCTGCGATTTTGCGATTCTGCGGCGGGTTGTGCCGAGTGGTTTTAGCCCCTATTCGTAGGGTGCTCCCATCCAGATTACAAAGGAGACTGCCGGATTCTTCCAAAATTCCCGATCGGGAATTTGGTTCGAAGGACTGGGCAGAACCATTCCTTTGGTTTGCTGGACTGGGCTCGTGCCTGTTCACCTTGGTATAGTATACCTGATCCTATTGCTTGCTAGGTAGACTCCAGACTAGACCAGTCGCCTAGCTCCTGACCTGTCTTGTCCGTCGGATAGCGTAAAGAGAGCGGTTCCACTCGGGAGACGGTCTGCAACCCTGGTCCTTGTTTGGTTTAAGGGTTGTAGATTTGCTCCCGAGCGGTCCGTGTAATCCTTGCCACTTTCGGTAATATTTATTACCGGACTCTTGTCCCCTGACCCTTCATCCTAGGGGTTGTCCTAGTCTAGTCAGATAGAGCTGACAGTTGTCCTATGTACGGGGAGTTGTGATTTGTGGATATGACTGAGGATTGAGTATTATGGAGAGTACGATCTCGGGATATTGACTTGGTGGATCTATGTGGATTCTTGGATTTTGGTGATTTCAAATATTTTGTGGAACGAGGAGAATATCGAGGGTATTATTATATGATTTTTACTCGACTTCCCAAACGCCCAAAACCTGGTACCTTTGTGTATTCTGGTAGTTGGGGAACCTGGTTGATTGATATGTCTTGGTAGTTGAGGGGCTCGTTTTCTAGTGGCTGGTGATCATTGACTTGGAGGATTCTTGTGAGCCAGGGGGCCTAGCGTTGCTTATAGTGATTAGCTTGGTATTTGGTTATTGACCTTCCTGACATGATATTGATTTCCATCGTAGATAGGAGACTCCTGATAGTTTGATAAGGTGGATGGATTAACTTGATGATTTGAGCTGTAGGTTCCCATGTGTACTTGACAGGCTATTATAGTGGAGATTTTGATCTTGTACCCGACTTGATATCCATGTCACGATTTGGGCATGTGACTTCTTGTGACTGATAGGTTTGACCTTGTTCCTGGTATTACACGATGACCTGGACCTGTCTTGATTCTTGATAGTGGCCCGTAGAGGTGCACTCCTGACTAGCACTCTGGACTTGATGGTAAACCTGGCATGTATACTCTTGATTCTTGATAGTGGCCCGTGGTGGCGCACTCCTGACTAGTACTCTTGACATGACATGTTTACTCTTGACCGCTGTTGCGACAGCCAGTCCTGACTTGCTAGGTATGACCTTGTCTTGACACCGTGGTTGATTTCTCTTGATTGTGCTTGTAGAAGCTACCAGTCCAGTCTTGTCTTGCATCATGTCTAGGACATGGATCCCTGAGTACCACGGTCATGGATCCATAATGAATCTGACTAGGCTAATAACTAGATTAATCATGTAGTTCATGGGGACTTCCCAGTGACCTGTTGCTTGTCTGACCCCGGCCCTATGTATCTATATATATACTAGGGATTTGTTGCTATCCGTCGAGATGAGCGCATTCCCAGCCCTCCGTCGAGTGTGGCACTTCTTTAGGGCACATGTATCTTACTGTAGTGTGCCTGCTATATCTATCTTTTTCTTTTGCTGGGGCCATTCGGGTAGTAGCAAGCAGGAGCTGGACTTTGAAGTCTCATTGCATCTTGTTAGTAATTAGGCCTGTGATAACCCTAGTTAGCTAATAATAGCAAGCCGTAGGCATTGTGTGGCCGCTTGTCCTTCTGTGTCGTTTGGCTTGTTGCCTGTTAGCCAACTGATATTGATTTCCAGCTGGCAATACAGGTGTTAGTGGATGCTAGGGAGATTGTGATTGTGTTAGCTTCACTATACTTGTGGATTGTTATCGTGCGTTGGTACCGCACGATCCCTTACCTTTATTTACTGTTTTTAGATGTTATCCTTGTCATATTTTATCCTGCTGGTTTTCTTCGCCCGTCCTTGAGCCTTCCTTTCTGGTACTTGCTGCGGTTGTCCTGACCAACCCTGGATTGTTTCCAGATTGTCTGAAACCAACCCGGTGGATCTTCCAGACTTGACTTGGAGGGTGTGCTTCAGTTCCAGACCATGCTAGGAACTGTGGGAAGGTATACTTGTCTACATTATTATCCTGTACTATAGATTCCAGATTTTCATATGAGTATTTCCTGTTTTTCATATGATTATCTCTCTTAATATTGTCTCATTGTGATTTACCTGTGGATATGAGATCGGATTTAGGCCATAGATTGATTGCATGCTAGGATACCCAACCAGACTGGACAGCCGTCATCACCGTATAGCATATTCGTACCTTATACGGTGTAGCTGGCCGTGTACATCCCCGTATTTCGGAACTGGGGCGTGACAGACATGATGCTTGATGAAGCTGATCACCCTAGAGCTTTTCACTTCCGTCAGTGGAACTGCTTCTGTCCATTTGGAGAAGTAGTCGGTGATGGCTAGGATGAAGCGGTGTCCCCTTGATGAAGGAGGGGGGATAGGTCCTACAATGTCCATGTCCCAAGCTTCAAAGGGCTATGAGGCGACCGTAGGATGTAGTGGTTCCGATGGTGTATGGATAAAATCGACGTAAAGCTGGCAAGCATGGCACTTTTTAGCATAGTCGACGGCATCGGCTGCCATGGTTGGCCAGTAGTAACCCATGCGTCGCAGTCAATCCTACAACTTAGGGCCAGGTTGATGAGCCCCGTAAGTCCCGTCATGAGCTTTCCGAAGGGCTTCGGCTGCTTCTTCGTTGGATAGACATCGAAGGAGAAGTCCATCGTAGGAACATCGGTACAGCGTTTTAGTAGCTGTATCATAATAAAATCGAAGGGAACGCCTTCTGACCGAGACGGCTTCCTTCGGGTCTTATGGGAGAATTTTATAGACAGCGAAGTCAATGAACGGGAACCTCCAATCTTGGACATTAACATCGGTACTTGTCGTCATGGCTTGGGCCATTTGTGAGCATAGGTTGTTTTTAGGACAGACCAAGTCTCGACCAACTACCGTGATGTAGTGTTGAGTCCCGAGGGGTGCTGCTAATGAAGCTGCGAGGCTAGCCAAAGCGTCAGCCTCCAGGTTTTGTAACCAAGGTACGAGTTCTATGAAGAACTTGGTGAAGGTTGAAATAATATTCAATGCAGCTTCATGGTAAGGAACCAGATCTTCATGGCGAACTTCGTACTGCCCTCGGATTTGATTAACGACGAGTTTTGAGTCATCGTAAGCTTCTAGATGATCCACCCCCAACTGTTACGCCAACTGGAGTCCCATGATGAGAGCGTTGTACTCGGCAACATTGTTGGAGCACGACTTTGAAAGGGAGTAAGCATGCTGGATGACCAGCTTTTCGGAGGAGACTAAGACCACCCCCACTCCGGTGATGATTTGGCCTTTGGGGCCTGTTCTCGAAGCGCCATCGAAAAACGCCCGCCAGACGAAGTTTTCTTCGGTGACACTTGATTCTTGGACCTCATCCGGGATGTCTTCATAGAGTCTGGAGGACTCTGGGATGGGATGCGCGGCTAAAAAGTCGGCTAGGGCTTAACCCTGGATCAATCTAAATTCGCTTCACCTTGATGGAGCCTACATACCCTGTGTAATACAGTGGCCTGTTGTGCCGGTTGTACTTAAGTAGCATGTCTTGTTGGGTGAAGGTTATGTTGGGGATGACCTCATCCGCATAATGGCAGTGCGCACATGTGGTCGGGATATCCTCAAGCTGCTTGACCTGACTGATGAAGGACTCAGCATCCTTCAAAGCTTCACAGAGAGCTTCGCGGGTGTCTTTGGAAAGACGAAGAAGCTCGAACAGAGATAAGCGGGCAGGAGTACTGGCAAGTTGTGCCAGTATGTCAAAGTTGTGGGGCTTGGCTAGCCCCGAAGCATTTTCCCTTCGTAAAGGCTTGTCGAAATGGGCCTCTACGTGCTTCTGTTTATTGGCTGCTGGAGGTTTGGATAGGCCCTCTTCCTGGACAGCAGGGGCGGTGCAAGGAGGCACCACCTCGACTGCAGCTTCGTCGGGTTGGGCGTTCTGCTGCGAACGCGTTTGTACAGGAAGTGCCTCTTCCGCGGAGGAAGAGACCATGCGGTAAGACTTGATCTTCTTACCATTGGTTTTGGAGGTAGAGCGTACCCCCGGTTGAGTAACTTCGGAGACGAGGTCTAGGTAAACCCATAAGACCTCTCGCCGAGATGTGGTGAGTGGGATGAGTCCAGTCACGTTGTCACGGGTAGGTGGTAGGTTGACCACCTCCATTGTTGCCTTTGGGATGGGGACGACGCCATCTTGTGCTGTAGTTGGCGGCAAGGTGCCGAATTGGAGCGACACCAGGTTGGCCGAGACTGTCTTCTCCTCATAATCGACGGAGATGACATTCGCATTGATCATACGTTAGATGTAGTTCTTGAGGACGTAGTAGTCCTGAGTTGGATGTCCTACAAACCGATGGTAGTGACAGTACCTCGGATTATCAACTCTCCCAACCTCGTCGGAACGCTTCGGGTCCGGTAACTTAATCTTGTCACCCTGCTTCAACATCTCGAAGAGTTGCAAGGTGTCTTCATCATTGAAAGAATAGACCTCCTTTGGCCTTGGTGCAAGCGGAGGCTTCTGATTAGGTGTTTGTACGCCTTTCGAGGCATTGACGGTCAACGCCTGCTTTCCCTTCGTCTCTCGTCCAGGATTACTGGCAGCAGGCCATTTTCCCTTATCTTCAAAGGCAGAAAAACTGACTCCTAGAAGGCGAGCATTGTATGCCTTCTTTTCAGCTGCTTCAGCCTCAATAATTAATGAACTCCAATCGGGAGGAGGAGTGGAGTTGAGCCAGAGCTTAACCGCAGAAAGCATGTTCATGCTGCAGGAGGAGAGGAGTGCATGTTCTGGCATACCTGGGGACAGTCTGAAGCAGGCTTGCCGAAATCGTTTGATGAATGCTCGAACCGTCTCTTTCTTCTTCTGACGTACCTTTATGAGGGACGCCATCGTCATGTCTTTCCTTCCATCGTAGAAACGATCAAGGAAGAGGCGTGTCAAGTCATCGAAGGAGGATATGGAGTTGTCAGGGAGACTGCAGTACCAGTCGTAAGCCACTCCTTTCAATGCCCCGACAAACAGGCTGGTGAGTAGTACGTCTTCCTTCGGGAGATGTCCCATTTGAGACTAGAAGTACGTCAGATAACGGCATGGAGAGTCCTTTCCATCGTATGGTGTCAATGTTTGTGGTTTATACTTGGGAGGATAGACCACTTTGTTCCATTCGAGGGGGTATGGTTGTGGGATCCCCATCTTCTGGCGCTCCTTCTGTCTGTTCTTTGACTCGAAGCGCTCATGCAAGTCCCTGATCATCTCAACCACGTCTTCCGTAGAGCTGGGAGTCAGAGAAGATGGTACAGTCTGGAGTTTTACATTCGAAGGTTCCGACACTCGCGGTGCTTCGCGGCAATCAGTATTTAAGGATGCCCGTTGAAGGGGCACACTTGATTCCCCGTTGGCTCCTGGGTCAGGATTAGTGGAAGGTGCCCTGGCCAAGGCTAACCGTATCTCAAACACTGCTTGAGTCAGTATTTGTATGGAGGCAGAGAGGGTTTTGAGTCCCCCTCCAAGGTATCCATGCGCTGAACGAGGTCTGCTGGTGGAGCATCTGACTCCGTATCACCACCTTCCGTCATGTATAATGCCATGACATGACTGGAAGTGGATGGATCGGTTGAATCTTCGCTTTCAGCCTCGCTATCTTGTGGAAGAGAAACTTCTCCTGGAGCTTCATCCTGGCTACCCCCAACTATGCTGTGGAGGATATCTTCATCTTCGGGATGAAGATCAACAAGGGCCTGACTACCCACAACTATATTCTGGAGGATATCTTCGTCTTCGGGATGAAGATCAACAAGGGCTTGACTACCCCCAGCTTCCTCCGTGATCTTCTTTCTCCCCTGGGTGCCTTCAAACACTCCTGAGGACGGGACAGTCATCTTGGTTTTCCTCGGCTTGCTCTTGGATGAGGACAAGGTCGAGGAGTTTCCAGTCGCCTTTCGGATTGACGAGGAGTTAGAGATTACGTTGCAAGAAGCAACCTTTAGTTCGGGCTCCTCTTCAATCGACACCTTCTTCCCGAGGCGACGTTGGAGGGGTGTTGATGATTGCAGCCTCTGGAACACAGACTGCCTTTGTAGTGGGACTGCTATCTTGCAACAACAGTTGATGGTGACTACAGCACAGGTGTGCCCTGTGAGGGGCGCATTGTGCTTATCAGTCGACTCTCCTGATCGACGTTTGTGAATGATCACATTACGTAAATCGTTAGAGGAGAGTGCCACCTTCATACCTCCATAAGGTACATGGCAAGGCCAAGCGCCGGGGTGGTCAAGTGAATGTTGCACCCCCTGATCCGGCGCAAAGGATGTGCCCAGATCAATAGTAGGGGAGCAACATTTAGAGTGGCTCGAACCAGCCTCAGACGCACAACCAATGTAGGCGCGGGGGTTCGAGACCACAGAGTTTGCCTCGAACGGCTTGGTTGAAAGCGCAGCAGATGCGCCCAAGCGGAACAAGGTCTTTGAAGGTTGGCCCGTTCGCGGTGCAGAAGCATCCGAGTCAACCTTGTACAGTTTACCATCGGCAGCGTGCATGATTGTGAGCGCATGCCTCTGACTTACTGTTGGCATAGCACGTTCGAGGTGCGTGGCCCGTGCTGTCTTGGACTTCTTCGTACCAGCCCGCTGGGGTGCATAGTACTCAGAGTCCAAATTCTCTTTGCCATGATAGCGAGTGAGTATGTCAAAGACAGAAGCCTTCTGCGGTGCACCAGAGTTAATGTGCAGGGCGTTAGATGCGCCCCTGCTCCGTCGATGCATCTTCCTTGTCTGAGAAGGAGATGGTTGGGGAATGTGGTCAGCCCCACATTTCCCCATGAGATGTGCTGTACCCGCAGGCGCATCCTGGCTACTGAGGACATCAGTGGGAAGGGTAGGTTGCATCGGCGCATCCCCTTTGGTGATGGTGCCAGGGGCCTCGACCTTGCGCACCCAGACTTGGCGAGTCTTCTTCGGCTTTGGCAGCCGCTTCGAAGGACTTGTGCTGCCTTCAGAGATGAACTCCTCATACACCTGTTGATTGAGGCGTACGACCAGTGTCTCATGGGAGGAGCCCACCTTCATGTCGTTAGATTGCGACACAGCTTTCTCAGCAGAGGAGAAAGAGGTCCCCAGCAGAGTCGCCAGCTTATTTGCCATTAAAATCTTTGAATTGCAATTTCAATTACAAACAGAACAGTATTACAATGTAGGACTTTGATGTAATCCTAGGAGTACACTTTTGTTTTTGTCTGGGTCTTGTGTCGGTGGAGCGAGTGGTAATACGTTGACTCCGTTGACGATCTGACGACGGTTTTCGGTTCTCTGAAGGTCTGAGTTGCTCTGGATGTCGGAGCTTGCGGAGGGGAATAAGACGTTGAGTGTCTCTTCCAATCTCTGTGAGTGATAACTCTGATGCTCTGGTTACGTCTGTCTTTGACTGTGCATCTCTGTATGTCTGTCCGTATCCAGAAGAAGGAAATGATCCCTCTATTTATAAGCAGGTTGGGCTGCTCATGCGCGTATATGTAGGATGTGCCTGTACGTGGGAACGCCACGTGGCTGGAGCTGCAGGCGGCACATGGATGATGCGCCATGACTTGTGGGTTGAATCCTTCGTGCTGTATTTGTGGGCTGGCACGTAGCAGTGGAGAGGATCTTTTGGTTGCTGAGATCTTGGGTGGTTAGCACCCCTTTATAGGCTGAACTGAGTCAAAGGACACGTGGCGTACGTCCATGGCTCAAAGATCTCAGATTCGGTAGAGAGTGATCTGTCAGGATGCGCCTGAGATTGGGCGCATGAGAAGACTTTGGCTCGTAACCTTCAGGAGTCATGAACCGGCATGGGCGCACAGCTTTTGAGGCGCATGCGAGTCTTCGGGCGTATCACTGCAGAGGCGCATGCGAATGGTCGATCGGCCACGTGGCTTGTAACCGCCAGAGAAGAGTAATGATGATGCTAACGTCAGCGGTGCCTCATTTTCTGTAAAAGCTGTTGCTGCTCTGTCATCGAGGCATGGCTGCTATCGTGTCAGACTTCAGCATTTAATGTTCTTGATAGATGATGGGCCTTTGAGTGGGCGCATTGATCTGTATTCAATTAGGTGCATGGGGACACGTGGGGCGCATCCCTATGAGGCACTTGGTGCTGATGGGTGCATCTGTATGATGCGCGGTCTGACCGGTACATCTGTTTGCATGATGCATCTTCATTGGTCCGACTGTTGAGTTCTTCGAGTGCTTTAAATAGCCCTTTTGACTTGGCTGAATTCGAAGAGACAAATTCATCATCGTAAATGCAAGTTCATTACATTAACTTCGGGAAGGTTGCCACTTGGCGTATGGGTTTGATTTGCCCTGGCCTATAAATAGCAATAATTTGAGAGAGTTTTGTTGTCTCTCCCTTGACTTCTCGACGAAGATGAACTTCTTTGCCCGAGTTTATTCTGTTGCCAAGACGCTCCACAGAGTGAAGATGTGTCGAGTCGTCTTCGTATGCACTCGTAAAGGTGACTATTACATCCAAAAGTCGGGATCGCGGGCTCCCGAAGCAGGCCGAAGGTGCCTGTTGCATCCAAAGATCGGGATGCTCGAGTCCCATCTCCGTTATGTCGGAAGAGCAGCAGATCGGAATTGTGGTGCTCTCCTCTTCCTTGGGCTTTAGAGAGCTCTTCCTCCTGCTAGAGTGGGGTTGATCGCCCGCTCTTGTTATGCTCAAAGCTGCTCCTTTAGCCGCAGCACTTGATCGGGTCGAAGTAGAGCGCATATGCTGAGTGATGCGCCTAACTGAGACGCTGAAGAGACGCGCCTGACTGAGACGCTGAAAGAGACGCGCCTGACTGAGACGCTGAAAAGATGCGCCTGACGGAGGATGCGCCTGGCAGGAGGCGCATGGCAGTTTACTGCGCCTGGCTGTAGTCTTAGGATCTTTTTTTTGTAGAATTTCTCCTTTGTAAAGCCTTTCTTTAGACATGTAATAGACTTTTATATGAAATAAAAATCTTCTTTTGATGTCTATACTTTTGCTGTCCTTTGCTGTGCAAATTACTTCGTTTGAGCTCCCTAGCGCATGTAGTGTTAAGCGCATAGAAATTTTGGCTTGTAGATGTACCTAAAATTCTATTCTTCTACACTTGCTACCTCTCTTGTACTATTTAAATACATGGTTTGTTATCGTGCATAGGAATAGATAGTGGTAGTGGTGTGCGTCCAAGTGTGACTTGGGTGCTATTGATGGTTTCATCGATATGATAGTGCATGTGTGACTTAGAGGTTAGAAGATTCTCCCGAGTAGCAATGAAGTTATTTTCTATGACTTCTATGACTGGACACATCTCATGACACGACATTTTGAGTGAGTTACATTGTGTTGGCATGAGCCTACGTATTTGGCTAGCTACCAATACGGGCGGGTTGTGTGACGGTTTATATATTTTTTAAAGTGAGTCTAGATAGAGACTTGCATTGATGTGGAATGCCAGAGTCATGGATGCGATTCAAGCAGGACAAGGGAGAGGAAGACTATTAGTAGGCGTATGGGACAGACACTTGCATATCAGCCTCAGTGTTCCATGTTATAGACTATACTAGTGGATATATCCAGCAGCGGCCACGAACTTGTATCCGGTACGGTCGGGAAAGTATGCTAGTATATGTTTCCGCATTAGTTGACGCTAATGCTACTCCCTTACCTACCCATACGGCCTAAAGTTGTCTTCGACATGCATTCACATAGATGGATTAGTTTACCTAGTTTATTTCCTATATTTATTTCAGTTCATATTGTAGCTTGCTATTTTGTATCTTGTTATATCCCATGAGGACCTGATTATTTTCCATATCCGGACGAGTATCTTTATCCTACAGTCTATGGACCAGGCATTGAGCCCGGCTATCTTGCAGAGGACATAGAAGTTATGCTAAAGAAGTTTCCCTGATCCAAGGGTTGACGGAGGATTAGAGTCATGGATTTATCTAGCTAGCTATGTTCTGACTATTTCTTTATTTCATTGTTTTACTATTCCAGTGTTGTACTTTGATTCAGTGGTTATATTTCCAACAGACTTGATTATCTCAGACAGATCTTGTATTTGATTATTCTAGACTTATATTTTATTTTCAGTCAGACATTTATTATATTTTTCTGCATTGATGTTGTTGTTCTGTGGATGAGATTCTAGTTTGTTGTTGTGGAGACATTAGTTTACCAGTGACTATTGTACTGTAGACATAGGATTCAGCTTACTACGATTAGGATAAGTCCATTAAATTGGAAATACTTATTCTAGCCGTACAGCTTGTAACTCCCAAAAATCATATTTGGTAAATTTTAGGATTTTTCTAAATTTTTCTTGAATTTAAATATTTCTTCTTACGAAAACCTAATTTCGATTAAAATGAATTTCGGGTTTTCCTCAATTTGAAAAATCTTTTAATACTAAATTGCGTATTTCAGATGAATTGCAATATTGTTAATATTATTAATATTGATTAAGTTGTAATTAGTTATTTACTGTTAATTATGATAAATGGTTTATTATTATTTTTGGATTTTATTAATATATAATTTTATTGGAGAAAACAGTAACTATTTTCTAATAGTTGGTAAATTGTAATCTGTTGGAGCTTTTTCCTATTTAAAATTGTTTTAAATTTTCGTTTAGAGATCTGGTTCAATTTCGAATTTTGAAATCTTTTGATAATTGAATTTGAAATTCTGTTGGAAATCTGTTGTGTTTTGAAAAGCTGTTAGAATATTAAAATTCTGTTTGAATTTTGAATTGGAATCAGTTACAGCTATTTCCTAAATACCCCCAGATCTAGAACTTATTATTGCTCTGCCGTCACATAATTACCCCCAGATCTGATCCTTATTACAGCACTGCCATCCCTCACTGTACACGCACACACACGCATTCATTATTTTATTATAAATAATGTACACAGTTTTTAATGAACTGACACATCTGACACTCTCTCTACACATCACCTTTCTCTCTCTCTTTCTCATCTATCTCTACATTGTTCTCTCCACTGTTCCGGCCATCCCTCGCCGGAGCGCTACCGCACCTCGTCGGAGCGCTACCGCAGTGAAGCTTCTGGAGATCTGTGCTGACCCTTCGAGCAGAGAGCACCTCGATCCTCATGCCACCGCTATCAGTGCGGAGCAGGAAGCCTCGGAGACCGCGCTGCCACCTTGGGCCGCGTGCACCGCCAGAGCGTCACCTCGAGCTTGTGCTGACGCTTCGTCTGCAGAGCCGCCTCGGCTGCAGCGCCAGGCATCGAGCTCTGCGCTGCCTTTCGAAGTTCGAGCCACCGCCATCAGTGAGCTGCAGAGCTCACCTCGACTGTCGTGCCACCGACGAACCTTGAAGACCACGCCACCGCTGGCCAGAGTTCCTCGCCGATCTCGACGAAGCTTCAATCATCGTGTCCAGATCGGACACGGGTCCATCAGACTTGCCGGAGTTCTTCGAGATCCGTCGTCGGAGCGCCACCATCTCACCGTTGCAGCACCGAGGATCGCCGAGGATCGACGTCCCCGTCAGGCTGGTGAGCACGTCCATCGATCTACTCAAACCCCCTTCGCTTCCTGTTGTAAATTAGGGTTTTATTTTGGGTTAGGGTTTCGGGGAAGATGGGAATGGGGGAATGATCGACTGGTACTAGAAATTAGGGTTAGGGTTTCCTGAACCTAGATATAGGGTTTCCAGAGGTGAACGAAGGCTAGGGTTCAGGCGAAGGAAGCTGTGGCCATGGAGGAGAAGAGTGAGACCTAGGGCTCTCGAAGTGGTTGGGGAAGATGACCTAGAAATTAGGGTTTCATATAAGGTTTTCCTATGGAGTCGGAGAAGAAGAGGATGGATCTAGGGTTTCGACTGCCTAGAACTGGGTTTCTCGTCGGAGAAGGTGGAGTCGGCCGGAGTTGGAAAAACTTGGGGATTAGGGTTTTGGGATGGTTCAGGAAGAGCTGAGCTCTGTCGGTGTAGAAATCTTTAGGGTTAGGTTTGGGAGCCAGTAGAAGTAGAGCTGAGGAAGAAGACGATGGGTTGGGCTGGGGGCTAGGACTGACGAAGAACAGCTCGGCTAGGGTTCCTAGCCGAGAAGGTGAGAGGAAGAAATGGAGGAGGAAGACGAAGTGTAGAGGAGATGAAGAAGACGGAGACGGAGTAGGGGTCTTCGCCGGAGAAGACGAAGGAGAGAATGGGATTCTCGTTCGCTGAGTGGGGGTTCTGGAGAATTCGAGTAAACGAATGAAGAGGAGAGAGAAGGTGATTGGGATTTATGTAAGGGGTCGGGCCGGATTCTTGGGCCACAGGGCTGGGCTGTAAGAGCGGGCTTATTTAATTGTTTAAGTTTAATTTCTGTTTAGCAGTGAATCAGTGAATTAGATTGGGCTCGGGCTCAGGAGTATAGAGCTGGGCTGAGCTGAGTTGTGGGCTTCATTAATTTTTAGATTAATTCTGTGATTTTTGGACTGGACTGTGGGCTTAAGACTGGGCTGGATGCTTAGTTTATTTTCTGTTAAATTTTGTGTTGTCAAATATTACTTGTATAGTATTTAGTGATTCTAAGTATTAAATAAATCTTGTATAACATTTTTAGTATAATGTAAAATATTGTATGTATATTATTATGTATTATATTTCCAAAAAATGTATAAATGCTACCTTGTTTATTAGCATAAAATAAATACCTTGTAAACATATAAATATATAAATTCCTATTAGTGGTTATTATTATTTTGCAAAAGATTTCCAAAAAGGATTTATTATAACTAATATTACTTATTAAGATCTTTAAATATATATATATATATATATATATATATATATATATATATATATATATTGCATATATAATTGATTAATATTGAATACTATATTTTCTTATAAAAGTATTTTGTGATTAAAAAGGTTTATATAGTTATAAATTTTGCTACCAAAATGTTTAATATTTCTAAAATAGTTTATTAGTATTTATATTGATTCAAACTATATTATTTTCTAAATACTGTTAAATAGTTGAATTATCTAAAGCTAGTTAGCTAAATAGCATTGTTTAAACCCTAATAATTGTACAAATATAACAGATGATTCATTACAACCATGCAGTACTATTCTCGTGCAACCAAATCGAGGTAAGTACACTGACTTGACTTGTACCTTGTTTTATGTCTTACCTTCATGTGCCATGTTCTCATATCGGATACAAGATACATACGATTGCCTTGTACCATTGTTCATTGCTTGTGCGTCATTGTTTATTGCGGGGATTGGGGGAAATATTAGCTTTTGTGTGACTACACCCAACATAGGAAATTGTAGATAGCCTAATCGTACACTTCACGTGCGATGAAGCCGGACCTTGTAGAATTGACTCATTGATTCATTGCCTCATTGATTGATTGATTGTTCCTAAGCCGGTCACACATTAATTTTAATATTTCGAAATTGTCACAATTGCATATTGATTGTCGTGATTCATTGCCTTGTACATTGATAGCCGTGTTCATTGTCTAGCATATTGATTGTCGTCCATTGCCTGCAGTTTTATATTTTATTTCTGGTACCACAGTTTCACTTTCATTTCATGTTCTAGTATTCTGGTATTCTAGTTTCACCTTGTACTCTGGATTACAGATTACATTGTATATTGTCGGGTCAGGGTTGTACTTTGCTTTTTTTCTGATAGGATCGTTGCAGGTGAGTGAAAGATTACATGGAGCTGGTGATTGCTTGGATATTGCAGCTTTTATTTTTAGTTTATTTTCTGGAGATTGTATTGTAGATATTCATTATTGTATATTATTTTATTTGACCGGATTTGTCTCCGGCTGAGTTTGTATTTAAAATACTTGATGGATATTGGTGATTTATGGGAACGTTATAAAAGCTGTGTTTTGGTTTACATTACATTGTGACTTTGAGTTTTCCTTAGTATTGTATAGCTTACTTCGTCGTGTCCATCGATGAAGGCTGGGCGTGTCCGACTCGTATCCGATTATTCGGGAGCGAGTCGTGACACAGCTGGCATGCTCATATCTTGGATTCCGATATATTTTGGAATTGGGGCGTGACAGTGGTGGAGGTAAAAAATCCCCAGGCTGTGCTACCAGTGCCGACTACGAAATCTATCAATCTGTTTGTGAGGTCGATGGCTGATCGTTTTGCTGGTTAGGTTGGCCCCCAAGTCGCGGTGGAGTCCCATCAACATGGGTCACGATAGCATTTGGTGGAATGCCAACGGGGGTCGTGCTTCCGTCTTGAGAGTCTATTTGGTGGACTGCCAATTGCGGCAAGCGGCGGCTTTGGCGAAGGTGCAGGCGGGTCAGGGTGCGCGTGGTGGTCGGGGGTTCTCTTTAGGATCGAAGCATCTAGGGGTGTCGAGGTGGATTCGCAGAATTTTCCAAAAGAAACTATCGAACCCAATTTTATATACTCAGATTTAATCCGATTTCTAATCTTATTTGACTCGATTTTTAAATAGGATTTGTAGTAATATAGTAGAGAATCTGATTAGAATTAAGTAGGAAAAAAAAAATCTAGTTTAAATCAATCGTGATTTGGTTGATTTCCATAATTGAAATCCTCGGATTACTACAGCAGGCGCTCGGCCAAACTGTACTTGGGCTTATCGCGAGAATTTCAAATTCTCGTAATAAATTGATATATATATATATATATATATATATTTTTTTATATATATATATATATATATATATATATATATATATATATATATATATATATATATATATATATATATATATATGTAACGTCCCAGTCCCAAAATACGTAGGACTAGGAACGTAGACATGCCAGCTGTATAATAAATATATGTAAGCTGTAAAATGCAGTAGAACCATAACTAAACTCATCCACTCAAAAAATAAATGAATAAAAGATATCATATAATGATAATGAATTGTCTTGATACAGTATGTTGGACGGAGACAAATCTACTACCAACAAGTAAAGGAAAAATACATGAGAAAAGAAATAATTTTTGACGAGCGAAGCGAAGACGATCTAAGTGTAATCATCCTCGAAGAAATAGTGATGATCATGGCCACGGCTAGAACACCTGCGAAAGATAAGAGCACACACCTGGCGAGATAACCAGGTTCTCAGAGGGACGTAACAAGACACATAATATCATGCCATATAAACTGAATAAATATTGCTCAAATAAATAAGTCAATTGAATTATAACATGGTCCAATACACACCTATTGAACTAGCTTACCATCCCCCCAACCAAACAAGGACAGGAGATGGTAAACTAACTCACGGTGACGTACCTTTCCATGCTATGAACCCAATATGGTATCTGGACCCCAACAAGGTTCAATACCTTCTCATCGAAGTAGTAAGTCACACCTAGAACCAAACAAGGACAAGATGTGACGAACTAATCCGCGATAAGTTATTGTTCCAAGCCACGGTCAGATACAAGTACCCAAACCAAAAGTACTCGTACCTAACGGATAAGGTAGCCTAACCATTCTAGTCAAATTTAGTTAAGAACAATCCTTCCTACGCATGGGCCCTGGCTAAATAGGATCGACGTAGTCCCCCCTTGGGGCACTAGAGGCCCAATCAGTAAGAGCATAACGTTCCGCAGAACGTCAGTGGCCGTCAGTAATCATGGGTAATCTCACCCGCGTCTCCGACGGAGCTCACGGGTTACAAAAAGGAAAGTGCATCGAAGCCCATACGCTAAGGAATTGTCCTCCACGCCCAATATCTACTATGTTGTATCCACAACAGAAAATCTTTAAAACCGCTAAGTCAAACTAGCATGCAACCTCTATTAGCGGTTAATCCTATCGCACGGCTTATACGTACCGGTGGCCAGCCAGTCATGCATGTTCGTGTTCTACAAGCGACACACAACTTCGTGGTATAACGTGTCAAAGCCAATGAATGCAACACACAAGGTGGTCCCTTAAATCTAGATTTAATGTGTAAGAAAACTAATACATAGCAGGAAATATAACTGAACAGTAAGTTCTAACAGGCTATGCCATGTATCACAGTTTATTTTGCATAAAGAAAATAAATAAATAATGCATGAAATATGAGCTAAAATAAATAAACAACAAATGGCAATGTATCATGCCTGGTAGGATGTCCGGTGTGCTGCGATGATCAAAGTGACACGAACTGCAACTTCGATACAACAATTATGCATGGTAACCTCGGGTGGTGGCACGGTCAGTTCCATTGGGTCCAGAAGGGTCAAATTAGTTAGGATGGACATAAGGTAGGCTTGAATTGGCGAGAGAATAGGAGTAATGGGATTAATTATGGACAAGAGGATAATCAAGGAAAATTGGATAAATAATATATAAAGGAATTTATAATGCTTGAAAATATTTCTTATTAGCCTAAAAATAGTTTTTAATAAATGCTTAAAAAATAATAAACCATTTTTTAGGCAAAACTCCAGTTTGTCCAAATAGAATTCCTAGGTAAAAATACTATATCTTATTAGTAAAAATTAATAGTAATAATAAATATTTTAAAAGACTAGTAAATTATTTCATAATTTGGAAACTACCCTTTAGGGGTCAAAAATACTTTTAACTAAATACTGAATAATCTAGAAGATTATTATATTTTATAATATAGGTGTAGGCCAAACCTCATGATATAACCTTTTTAGAAAATGTATAATTTACCTACAAATATTTTAATAACAATTATTATAGTAGAAAATAACCATAATAAAGATAGAATAAACATGATGACAATAATTATACATTATTTTTAGCAATACAAAATATATACATAAATTTAGTTAATTTGTAAAGATATTACCAATGGTATTAATAAACTAATGATTAAATAAACATATCCTGAAACATACTATCCCATTGTTAATGAATAAATAAATAGCAACATAAAATAATAAAAACAAAAAAACAAAAAAACAAAAAAAAAAACAAAAGCAAGACCACCAGGTCTCCTCTCCCGGGGAAGGGAGAGTCACAGTAAAAACAACACACAATAATAAAAAAAAAGGGAATGGAGAGAATCGGGGGAGAGTGGAAGAGCAAGGGAGAGAGTGTGAGCGGAGGAGCTCGGGTCGAGTCCTACGGAGGAGAAAGGGGAGGAGCGGAGAGCGAGAGGGACGAAGGGGCTCGGGAAGAAGAGGAGCCGGAGAAGGGAACGGCGGAGGAGAGGAAGTTCGGGGGTTCGCGGCCGACGCGGAGGAAGGCTAAGGTTACGGAGAGGCGTGGGCGGCGCCGGAGAGGAGGAAAGGGGGAGACGATCGGGGTCGGAGCTGAGTTCGGCAAGCGGAGGAAAAAAGGGCGGTGACGCTCAGGCGGCACGGCGATGGGGTTTCCGGCAGCGGCGGAGGGTTTCCAATGGCGGACGGGGGTTGGTTGGCGACGCCGACGGCCTGGTCGGCTCGACGGAGGAAGCGTGGTGAGCGACGAACTGCTTAGGCACGACGGTTGGGAGGACTAGATGGTTCGCTGACACTCGGATCCAGCGGCGGAGTCGGAGGCGCTGACCGACGGGTGGCGGAGGAAGTCACATGTGCACGGAGAGGCGACTCGGGAAGTGGAGGACCGGGACAGAACGACGCTGCTGCGTGCTGCCACGGCGACAACAATAGGTGAGGGTTTTAATTTTTGTGGCTGGTTTTAATCGTGAAGGTGGTGGTGGGTTGTCCTGGTGGTGATGCACGGGATAGGGTGGTCAAGATGGTGGCTCGGTGGAGAGGGAGCTGGACGTTAGGCCGATGGTGTTGGGTGATGATGGTGTTGGAGGGTGGCAGAGCTGGTCTCGGGGTTGGCCGCTCCGAGGAGGAGAGGATAGATGGTCCTGTAGTTTGCTGGCGGGTTGGAAGTGGTGTTTGGGATGGTGGCAATCTACGACGGTGGAAGTCAGGGTCAATCGGGGAGATGGTCGGTCCGTGGGTACCAGGGTCAGGGTGGTGGTGATGACGGCGGGTGTGGACGGAGTAGGTGGTCAGAAGGGGCCGAGATCGACGGCATTGGACAAGCGGAGGCCGTGGTGGGGTTGCTGGAGGATGGTCCTGGTGGTGCGACGATGGATGTGTTGGCCAAAATTTCGGCGGAAGCAGGCTGATGGGGCTGTCAACATAAAGCTAGAGTTAGGGTTAGGATTTATTTGTGTCGGGGGTGTGTCCGACACGAAGAAAATGTATATGTAAAAGATTGGAATAAGATGATGGACGGGAGGGGACATGGACACGATGCACACACGTTTGTGGCGGAGGAAATTGTGGAGTTGGATTCTATGGATGAGTACCTCTCCTTTTATTGGAGGTAGAAATCCCCAGTTGGATAATGATTAGGAATATTTAAACCCAATTTAGATAATTCAATTATTAAATTTAAATCAATACAATCAATCTAAATCCAAATTAAATTCCAATTTAAATCTAGGTAATCTAAGCTTAAATTAAATATAAATTCTATCTTTAAATTTAAGCTATTTAAATCAAATCCATAAAAATCCAATCAAAGATTTAAATTGCCACAAAAATTTCAAAATATATTTTCTAAAAATACATATAATAATAATTTCAAAAATTACATTATTATTTAAAATAAACTAATAAAATATTTATAAAATATATGTATGCACGAAGAATTTTTATTTATTATTAATAACTGCTATAAACGAAAGACTTTTTATAAATAAATTAATAACTTGGAAACTTTGGTACGATAGCTAAAATAACTATTATATATATTATTTTGAAAAAAGAAAAAAATAGAAAAAAATATTTTTCTAAAAATATGTACGCTCGCACATAATCGCACTCGTCAAGCAAATTCGAAAAACGAATTTTCGCGCGCAACGTACAATACAACTACGCGACGTACAATAGTAAAAAAAAATAATCATTACCAAATTTATTAAAAAAAATTAGAAAATTTAGGGGTTTTACAATATATATATATATATATATATATATATATATATATATATATATATATGAGGAAGGATCAAGATTCCCACACTTTTTGCATCCCCAAGCATCCCCCCTATTTACACCGTTGGATGGTGCTTTAAGTCATCTAATCTTAACCGTTGATTTACCAATGGTTAAGATTAGATGACTTAAAGCGCATCCAACGGATGTGAACATGGGGATGCAAAAAGTGTGGGGATACCTATCCTTCCTATATATATATATATATATATATATATATATATATATATATATATATATATATATATATATATATATATATATATATATATATATATATATATATACATGAAATATATATACATGAAATATTTATAAATGTGTAATAAAAACCAACTAGTTGTAATATATAATCATAAATTTTATTTACTAAAATTTATATATAAACTCTATTTATATATATTCCCACATTTAGAAATAGCATAAAATACCTATTCTTTTATTTATATACCTAATTTATATATGTATTTATGTATAAAAATATATGTATATTCCCATATTTATTTGTCCACATAAAATCTAATAATATTCTAAAAATGTCCTATATAAAATATCAATTTAATATTAATAACACTTATATATATATATACATATATATATATATATATATATATATATATATATATATATATATATATATATATATATATATATATAACAATTATTTAGAAAATATTTATTAGATCATTAAAATAAAGTGCGAACTATATACATATAAAATATATCTACATGGACGTCTTTGCACACATAACATCTATACATAGGTTTAGGTTGGGTTCGGGTCAAATCCGGACTATTTCTGTCTAACCGGATTTCGTAGAAAGTCAAAAGTCTTAATAAATTAATTATTTAAACTATTTTATAGGGGTTAGGTTAAGTCATGACTTAACTTGTTTCCATACAAGGGATATAAATATGGCTAGATCATCCCTACCATGGCTAATATATTAGTCAAAGCACACGACTACACTAACCATGCCAAAACTCCTAGTCGTCCTATACCCCAAAACTTAACCATGACTAAGGCCATATATGCTAATAATAAATATTTGATAAAATTATAATAAAAAAATCCAAAAATCTCTATTTAAGCCAACTAATAAAAATATTCTAGAAAAATTTCTGGGGGTTTACACTATCCCCCAAGGCACTGTGTTGTGGGACCTTGGGCATTTGTGTCATGATAACCCTGAAGCTCTACTACTGAGACGACGGCATACTAGTAGTGTAACCACCAAGTCTATAATATTGAAATGAGGTCATACGAGTAAAGGTAGCCTAATATTACGGTAATGTCCACCCCACCCCATGGTCTAGAACTATCCAATCAAGTCATGGCATGTCAAGTACAAGCAATAAATCTTGTATCCTATGTCGAAGTCTGTAACCACGAATATCTCATATAGACTCCATATCATGATTGTGTCAGTGTCCTGTGGTCTATCGTGTCAATGAAACACGAATAAATGTGTTGCTATGCCTAGTGTTGATACCCGATATCTATATGCTGATATCGGCACCCGAATACGATTCAGACTCTATGTATCATCTAATCTTATGTCACAATATCCACAACTAAGAAATAAACGAATAACAATAAAAATAAAGTAAACATGTACTGAATCTTTGGCAATGTACACTTGCATGTATCTCCCAAGTAAGCGTACAAAGATCTAGCTTCCGTACTCCCAGTCAAACCATCACGAACTCCTAAAACACAATAACTACCAATCAACTATAGCACTAATATATATTGCACATCAACCACATTATTACCCTCTATGTTCTAAAATAGGTTTCAATATACTAGTCTAGCCTAAAACCATGTTAGTTGGTCAATTATACACTTTATAACCAATATACTACTCCGCTAATCTAGTATATTTATATCATAAAATATATACTAATTCTGGAATAATATTAAAAAAATAGATATAATCTACACATATTATTTGCAAGAAAATATAGTAATAGTTGACATGTTCAACTAGCCTCACAAAGTTGTCAATTTTCGGTTAGATTTGAACAATCTAATATTACAAAAATAGGAATTTAATATTCTAAAATTGTATACAAATAGAAATAATATCCAAAAATTAAATCTCAAGATTTTATGGTTTTATACATCGAGAAATTCATGGCAAATTGGTGCACAAAACCTAACATGTCAATCTACGAAGATCCAATCGATTACGTCGAGAAAACTTTGAAGATTCGACAACAAAACGATACAAAACCTATAGAGGAATTTATATACATGAAGAAGGGATTAAAGAGGGATGTTAGGGCGCTCACCAAGGGTCTCGGAGATGTCGAGGGGCTTCGCAAATGTGCGCAGACAACAGCTATGTGCAGCAAGGTTCAGCCTGGACACCTTGTCGTAAAACTTGAGCCACGGACAAACCGTTGTGATCCACGAGGTGCAGCTTTGAGGGAAGATAGGGACACATAGGGATACGCATTAGAGTTGGTTTGATCGAGGTTTGATCAATAAAAATTTATGAAACACAGGTGCAAAGTCAATGAACTTGTTGGTTCAGATTTCCCGTTATGGCTGAGATTATCCTTCAAGTTTGGCCCTCTACCAACCAAACGTATAGCCGAGGTTCCTTGGGAGCTTGATGGAGTTGAAGTGGGGTCTCTTAGGGTCATTGTGGAGGTGGTGGCTCATCAGAAATTGTTTAAAAAGGGGTGCAACAACTGCTACAGCTGAAGGTGGTTGGCGGCTGAATCCAGCAAAGGGGGTCGGGTTTTAGGGTTCAAAGGGGTTGGTCGACCCTAATACATGGGTATAGATATAAGGAAAAGTGGGAAGAGGGTTAGGGTTTGTGTGAGGGTGGTTTTGGTAAGGTTTGGTGAGTTTTTATGGCCCATCTTGAGGTTAGGGTTTGTGTGAGGGTGGTTTTCGTAAGGTTTGGTGAGTTTTTATGGCCCATCTCAAGAGATATGGTTGAAGGATCTTCAAAAGATTTATTGGGTTCCAATTTAGGAAAGTAGTTTTATAGAGGATTTGCACATGGATTTAAATCAAATATGTCTGGACAAATATTGATAAAAACCAATCTAAAATAATCCTATTAGGCTAAGGCAACCTAGAGTATACTCTACCACTTTTAGTTGGATTAGTTTCTGGTCGGTGTAGCTAATTGGGTTCCGAAAAGCTCGAAACGTGTATTGTGTGACTTTTGTGTATAAGTAACATATGGGAACTCAATTGAGTGGAACACAAGTGACATGTGTGTAGTATGCTCAGAGTAGATCAAAATCATATATTGGGTTGAAAGGTTTGAGTCCATACTGGGTCTCAAATTTCAATCAGAATAGACACCGGTATTACGGTATATATTAGAATTGGTCTTTTTGACCCAAAAGTTGTACAATAAAAGTAGAGTACAATGAGAAATGTCTGAGTGGAATATGATATGTCTAAATAAATATGGACTCGTCTAAATCATGAATATGAAAATGGATTTGAGATATTGGCAATTGTTGTACTTCAAAAATCAAAGCTACAATAAAGGGTATTAATAGTCAAATTTGAAAGTGGAAATGTATATAATTAATAATAATCCTATAAAACAAAATAAAATAAATTTCCATAATTAGAGGGCTTACACATACAATCCCATATCCACAGTAATTTGTGCAAAGATTTTTCCCATGTTCCTTCTTCCAGCATATAATAACATTTATTATCATTGATTTATCCTCCTAATATGATTATATGCAACTACCATAAGTCTCTAGTATACCGGTGGTATGCCGGACAACAGGGACACAAAACTTGCTTGAAAATATAATGCACATGATCGGTATACCGGCGGTACAGACAAGTACACCGACGATATTCTGTTAATTGTAACAGCAGATTTTTGGTCTAAAAAGGACCCACAAACTTGTATGTCGTCGGTATACACCGGTATACTGGCGGTATATCATTTCTAGCCGAGAAACAAAACTAAGAGCATGAAACTAGTTTTGGAAACCAAGGCTCGTCCCGAAAGTTGCTAAAATCAGTATAACCATAAAAATAATACTAGAGGAAGGTCATGTACACCATATATACTAAGTCTCATGGAAAGTACTCCGGTATCGTTCCTGATACGGAGTTTTCCTACTAAAAAATCAGAATTTTACAGTAAATCAAAACCTATCTCAGACCAAATTTTGAGAGGGTCAAAATGACAAGAATCGCGAGAGAAACATATTTAGTAAAACAAGTACTAGGCAATACTGGACTATCAAAGCAATATAAAATAAAATAGTAGTAAAAATAATATTCGTCCAGTAGTTCGGCAAGATGTACTTGCCTAAAATAGCTCCAAGCTTAACTCTTCAACTCTACCACCAATAGGGGTTCAAAAATCACACTCTGAGACCTCAAGGCCAAGCTCTTAGCTCACGAGAAAAATGGAGAGGAAACAAGAAGATAAGAAGAGCGGAGAGATATTGTAAACAATTTTTTTTGAAAAGAAATAAAAGGGTATATATAGAGAGAAGATGAATTGATCGTGACTATCCGATCGCGATCCGCAACTCGATCAGGATCAATCTCAACCGTTCAGAAGAAAACCAAGAAACCAATGGATTATATAATGTATTATTACTATTCATAAAAATATCTAAACACTATTCATGAAAATATCTGAAATTAAAAATATCTAAAATATAGAATTATCTCCTGGACGGTAAACTGTTGGTACACACCGGTATGCCGACGGTATGCCGGTCAAGAAGTAATGTCTGAAAAATCAAGTTTTTCTTTCGGTGCTCTGGAATCCAAGAAAATGCATAATATAGTATAAAATACGTATTCGTATATGAATACCGATACTGTGAGACGAGTCCCACAAATATATTGCTCATATCTTAAATCCAAAAAGTCTATGCATACGCACATAGTGTATGACTCCTCACTTATACTCATAAACTCATCAGATGTCAGCTAAGTTTCAATTCTTACGCATGATACTTGAAACATACACCACAATGATACATGACACGAAAGAATATTTCAAGTTTTAAAGGAACGTAAGGAAGAGGCAATGTACCATAGGTGGGGTGGAGCCACCCGGCAACCGAAGGGGTGATTGTGTTCATCGTACGACCGGAAGCCGACTTCCGCTGCGCGTCGAACCCTGGACAGAGGGTTGAACTTGCCAACGTACGAGTTGCCGTGCTGAAGGAAGTACCCGCAGTCGCTGCTCCGTAGCTGGCCCAGCCAACCTACGTGGTCGAGCACAACGCGTGGATGAGAGTTCCACTAGTGGTTGAAAACGCCTTGTCAAGGAGTAAAAGGATGGGTTGGCTAGCTATATGAGGAAATTTGATAGGCGACTAGGGTTTTTGGACGAAGAGAGGAGTGGTGTAGCAAATATATGTAGAGGGAGTGAGGGGTGGATAAGCTGGGGGATGCTCGGTCATACGATGTGGTCGACGGTCTCTGCAGTCCGTAGAACTAGCTGGACATGTACACGCTCATGGGACGAATAGTGGAGAGAGAATTGTTCTCTAGGGATTTGATTTACAGTTAGGTTTTAGACAATAGCTGGGCTGAGTTGCCCATGGATTGGACAAGGCCAAGGCTGGCGGGCCAGTGAAGTATGGCTGGAAAGAGAAATGAGTTGGTAGAAGAAAACAAATGAATGATAGGGTTTGGTTATTTCATAATAATCCAAAGCTAGCTTAAGCTATCTATTGACTTATTTATATGCTAGCCTATTTTATATATATGAAAAATCTCATTTACAACTACCAAAAGCATGTGAATATTTGATGTTAATTTGTTGAAAATGGAAGGGGGTTTACAACTCATCCATATTCAGGATTAAGTTATCAATAAGATAGGTCATCGAAAAACACAGTTCCAAATCCTCAGAGTCATTCTCATATCTTCTTAACAAACTCCCAACCGCACTATAGAGTCTTTCTTACTCAATCTAAAGTTCAACTCAAAATTCAATCGATTCAAACCACCATTCAATGCACATCCATCTTGATCTTCTCAACCAAGTCATTTATTCCAAAATCTCGAATCCTTATCCTATATAATCTCAGTCTACCCAATAAACATTCTCAATCGTCTGAATTAGTCTAACAAGAGGCATACAAAATTCATTAACTTGGCACAGTTCTAAATTGAGGCTTTACACAGACCTATCTATTGTTGATAGACTCATCGATACCCAAAATCCTCAAATCCAACAAGCACCCACTAGGGCTGTCCAATATACCATTCAGGATCACGTCACTTATGCAAATCAAACAATCAATCTTTCGAACTCCGAATTAACACCCAACAGAATAATCCAATACTACGATGATCCCAACAATCACAACAAAGCATCCACCCTACGCCACTGGCCATCCTCAAAATCAAACTAAATCAAAACCCACTAAAATCCAAGCATACTTCCTTCAATACTCACAACAACAATACTCAATCATACTATAGCACATCTACGGATAATTGGCTACTAATCCATCGTCCCAACTATACTCAAATCTAACTGATCAATATCCCAAATCCCCAAATACCCGGCATGAGCAAACAAACTCTCTAGAACCAAACATTCTGCCTCAAAACCAACTCAAACCAAACTCTGCGCTCATCAAGAAATCCATACTCAACAAATCCCACATGAGAAATAATCCATAACATATATAAACTTACTATATGAAACATCCAACGAAACATCAAGAGAAAGTCAAAATACTCTCGTGACATAAAACCGTGCTCTGATACCATTATGTCACGTCCTGATCCCGTATGACCGAAAGTAGAGTGTTCATAAGCAAGGAGATGAGAGATTAACGAGACTCCAAGTGTTCTTATAATAATTTGTAGTATCATCGAATTCGTAGCTAACTCGTGCAACTAAGGATGGAAGTAAGATACATATATATCATGAATTCTTATTGATGAAATCGAAGGATTTTGACAAGTTTCGACTAGTCCAACAAATTATTTCCATTTCATTTGAGGGAATTTAAAAGTTTATATCTTTTATTTTTTACTTCACTTTTTAAGAACCTATTTTTTGTAACTGGGAATGCGATTTTCTTTTTCTAGATATGTTTTCTTAATTATTATTAGTGAAATATGGTTATTCTAAATTTTTTTAAGAAATAATACTCATACACAATAAGTCCCTAATTAATGGAATTCACACATCGTACCCGAGAATCCACCGACATCCCACCGTCCGATGAATTGCCAGTGGTCCCTCATCCCAAGATCACCCCCAACTCAAACGCAATTACCATCAATCCCGAGGACCTCCCTGCAAAAAGTACCCCCACCCACCATATAAATCTCTCTCTCTCTCTCTCTCTCTGATGCGGAGGAGGCGATGGGAGCAATACTCTCCTGCTTCTCCGACGAACCCGTCGACGACCGCCGCCGACGGAAGCCCCCTCCCCCGCGCAGGAACTTCTCAGCCTCCTCCTTCGCCGGGATGCCCGGATCCAGCAGCCGGTTCCGGCAGGGACGGAAGGACGAGGCCGTGATGCACGACCAGGCGCTGGCGGCGGCCGCGGCGGCGTTCATCCTCCAGCAGCACCAGAACGGCGGCGGCGGAGGAGGGTTAGGTCCGGCATTCGACCGGTCGTCGTCCCTGAGGTGCCCGCCGCTGTCCGGGGGCGGCACGGGGAAGAAGGAGGGGCTGCCGAGGAGCTCCAGCTCGAGGCCGCGGTCGCTCACCGATCCGGTCGTGCAGCCCCACCAGCTCGTCAATCCGGTGAGGGTTTCTCGGTTGTTTTTTGGTATCAGTGGCTATCGAGTGTGATTTGAAGTGAAAAATTGAATTTTTTTTCTTCTTCTCCTTTGAAACGGCTATAAAAATTAGTTTTATTAGCTTCTGACACTAACTTCAGATAATTAACTTAATCCTATTGACAGATGAGAGTCTATATTGATTTTTCTTTACTTTTTTTTGTTAAATGTGACAACTTTTTCGCCGAAATCAAACTTACTAGTATTATAGTCTACTGTAACTGGCAGAGGATTGGTGCTGATTTTAGTTGGTTTTGTATAAAAATGATCAGTGTGATTTGAAGTGAAAAATGATTTTTTGGTGTTTATTGTGCTTTTATTTTTCTTCTTCTTTGGAATCACTCTAAGTAGTGCCGAATGGGAGAATTCGCTTAGGATTAGTGCCAAGTTTAGTAGGTGTCTTAATAGTGAAACATTGATTTGTCTTATGATTTATATGGCTAAATGTTTGTGCATTTAGGAGTTGGATAAGTACTCAAGATTCAAGAATAGTTGCTTTTTGTTGCATGTATACAGACGATTTGAAAAAGCAGGGAGACGACGGTTGTGGTGAAAAGGTTGGGCATATCGATAATTGATATAATTTTCGTCATAAGCGATCATGAGTGATAGGTTCCCAAATGGAATTGGTCTAGAACAGGAAAATAGTTGGAGTAATTTGACATTTCTAGGTCAATTTGAAGAAGAATTTTGAATAATTGATAGGTTCCCAAATGGAACTGGTCTGGAACAGGAAAATAGTTGGAGTAATTTGACATTTCTAGGTCAATCTGTAGAAGAAATTTGAATGTAGAAGAGAAATCTGGGAAGAACAGGAAATATATTTGAACTAAGAAAAAGTGCAGGAAAATAAATCACAAAACTAGATCTAAAAACATTCTAAGACAAATGCAAGAGAATACAATCCCTTTCCTCCTCCTTCCCTCTGCTACTCTCTATTTATAGAGATCAAACCAAAAAATGAAATAGTTGTTGTTATTATTTGTGAAAAAACCAATTTACAAAACCATTATTTTGCACTTAATTTTGACCGTTTCAACATTGATATAGCCTATTTATCATTCCCTAATGGCTATATTATTGAGCCTAAATTTCTAGATATTATTAGCTACTTTATTGGTTATTTTAATCCTAATAAATCATATTAACTCTATGGGTTGAAGGTTGTCTATATAATTCATTCATTTGTCTTGTAGAAGACATACTTGAGAAAAATTATCATATGATTCCTCCTCCTCGTTCACAACCATAATTCCTTCTTTTCCATTCCAATCTCTCCTACTCTGGGCAAGAGCTAAGTTCGGGTCAATGTCTCCGAGTTGTGTGCGACGATGGGATACCGGTAGAGCGGTGGTTTTACCACTAGGAGAATTCGGAACAAGTCTGCACATAGACCCGAATCAACTCTTAGGGCAGTGCTTCGTGCGCGACTTCCCCGGAGGCCGGTAAACTTAATTTTATTTATTTGTTTTTTACATGATTTCAAGACAAAAATAATTATTTTCCAACAATCTAAGAGTTGAATATTCTGGGTTATTATTATTTTATGTTCAGTTTAATAGACCGGATAAAAAACAAAAATACATGTTCTAAATAGAAAGATTGAAAGATCCATTCATTCGGTCAAAATATACATATTTGTCATTCAAATAATTTTTTAAGAGATTTTCTATACCAAGTTGCTTCATTGTTTTTTTTTTGAAAAAGCTAAAACATTGAGATCCAACATAGTTTGCATCTTAATTAAATATATTTATGTTTTTTTTCTTCTTCCATGTTTTACCTTTTAATGTATACGTACAGTTATTTTTTGTCCTATGCATGTTTGTTTTATGTTCATCATAGGCTCTCACACTTTTCATGTTTTGATTTATTATTGTCATGAAGTCGTTATTTGGATTTTACTTGATAATTTTGCAATATTTTATAGAATCCATAGACTCTTGAGACTATGTCTGCCATGAACAATTTATAGAAGAAGTTGATTCTTCTATAATTCAAGATTGCATATAATGATGTTGATATATAATTCATATATTATCCTTTAATATAATATATGGCTATATATAGGTTCTTCAAGTTGTGATATCTCTATATAAGTTTGTTTTGCAGTTAGCCTGGGCAACGAAAACCTATAGACAGTAGGGCATATTGATAACCTTGACTGTAACATGATAGTCTAGAGAATATTCATCTTCGTATAATTGATTGACTGAAGTTTAGTCCCTAATATTCATATGTACTAATGTATTTAGTTTGATCATTGATATTTAGAAATTGTGTATACTTGATTTTCTTAAGTGTTGTCATATGATGTATTATGTTCAAAAGAAAAGAAAATATGTGGCTATTCTGCAAAATGCTAATAAACACCTTTACAACATCATACAAAAAAGGATGCATTAACATAGTTGTATTTCTTAACTGGTTGATTACTATGGTTTTTAAAATAAAATAAAATAAAAAATATTTGTTTAAGAACAACATATTTCTGCCAAAGAATGTAGTATGACTAATATAAAATGTTGATCGTGCACTGCATATTTTTATTCTATGTATGGTTTTATTTTTGTATGTCATGTCTATAATGACCAAAATTATTCTATCATTATGTTATCATTGAATGCAAATTAAAATATTTAGTGCTTAATCTTGTAAATAGTTAAGACTATTAAAATATCATCTTTACCCTTATAAATATAGAAGCCGAAGCAATTACTAACCTCTAGAATATGATAAGGAATTAGAATCAGAGGACTTTAGCAATTGAGTGCTAAGAGTTGTACGATGTGTTGGTTATACACTATTTACATGGTCAATTTAGTTGGAGGACTCCTGTGCTTCAACACCAAAGTTTTTATGTGATGAAGATCGTATAAAAAAATTGTAAGTGTGTTATTTTTCTTTTTTGGGGTTGTATACCGTGCTTCAATTGTCACTTTACACCATTTGAGTAATTTTTTTTCTTCTCTCAAGTGGCCATGGTTTGGTCTATATGGGGAGGGATATTTGAAAATTGCAAGTAGCTTTGTGCTTTTCACGAGTATAGTTCTTTACAAGTCTTGTGACCATGAGCTCCTCAATAAACTCCATGTTGTAATATTATATTTGGATTTATCTTATCACAAAATTACTTGATGAAATTTGATTTTGAAATTTTGGTCACTTGGTTTTAGTACTGCAAAATTCACTGTCACTTTGTAAACTCTTCCAAAATTAGATAAATAGGCATAAGAATATGTTAATATGGAAGAAATGTTAATATGGAAGAAGCTGTGATTATTGTTGCCAAACGTTTTTGTTTCGGAAAGAATAAGGTTCGGATACAATGTTATATATGATTCATATTTTTGGTAGATACAACTTGTGATTTAATACATGCTATTGTTCTTGAAATTCCTTAGTGGTGGCGCTAATCTACTTGTACTGAATTCTTGCGCTGCAAATTCTTGTGATATGAATGATATAATGATGACTTGCTTGACAAGTCAATTCTTCCATTCTAGGTGCTGAATAAGTTTCGATTGTTCGACTATATAATATGATGAGATTGTGGCCACTTAAACTAACATTTGATTGATCTCCTCATTATGTTTTGTCCCCATATTATGGCATATGATTTACACTGGCAATACCTAGATCTTCATGTGTTTTATTGAATTTTGGAGTGTCCATATCATTTTCTAATATTTGTTTAATATGTGTCTTGCTCTTTTAACGATTTCCCGTTTGTTCACATTTGATTCAATTTTTTTTGTTTCAATTTGTTGTTTTAAAAAAAAAGAAGAAAAAAAAATCTTTATGTTAACATTGAATAAAATTATTACTCGATAACATTTCTTGTTATTGTTAAAATTATGTTTAGCAACATTTATGTTTTAATACACAGTTCTGATTAAAAAAAATATCATAGAGATATTTTGTTTTTAGAATCTTTCTATATAAGAAGAAAGAGCTTGATCTATATAATGATATATAATGGTACTTTGCTAAAGTTGCTTTTTTTTTAAAGCGGTATATTTTATTATGTTGTGAAGAGAATTTGATACATGCTCATATATATTATCATCGTACATTTTCTTTCACCGTGAATAAAATATATGTTAGACTTTAGTATTTTGGCATATTGATAGCATATATACAATTCTCATTTTCATAACTAATAATATTATTGAATTATTTAAAATTCATAGTAAGAATGTATTGGTGTGCCAAAATGATCAAATTGTGCATTGTTTCAAATTACATTTCTTATTAGTATGCAAACTAACATCTATTTTTGAAGATCGAATCATTAGAAATTTTAAATTTCGGAAAGGAACATGTTAACATTAAGGAAGCATTAGAGAATGTGACATGTTAGAAAAGGAGCAAACATGCTAAGGGTGGGGGTGAAGGTAAGTAACACAAAAGATTTTCGCTCTATTATTCTAAATTTGATGTTGTAAATTTAATTTTTCTAATTCTTGAACGCTAATGGATGTTTAGCTAGAATAATGGAACTATATCATCATAGTGTATAATATGACATATCTTTTGAATTGCTATTTCTAAGCCAAAATTAAGTCCATAAGTAAAAAGTGCTCCGATCATTTAAAAAAAAAAGATAATTTTCATATTTACAACATATATATACTAAACATTTTTTGATTTGTAAGTATGTGAACCAATTTTTTTTTTTGGTTTATGCATATAGCTTATGGTGATGTTGAATGATATTTTTGTTCCTTGATTAGTTTGCATGATTGAACTTTAAATGACTATATTGTCACAATATTAGAATTTCTAGTTAGAAAGAAATTATAATATTGTTTTATCACAATATTTAGATTATGTTAGGCAAACATTGATTTATATATAATCTGTGACTCTATATTTCTTTTTTGCTTCGTTCAAACAATTTAGTCAAAAGAAAATAGTTTAGTGATATTGCAAATTTCTATAAATCTAAGTTTTAAAAGTTGAGATTATCTTAGGTACAAGCCGAAAGGGTCCTTCTGTCAACCGGGCATAAATAGCTCTAAGCGACACGGTATTTAATCGTCCCCCTGTGGACCTCCGCTAGCTGGGAACCGGCCCCTACAGCTAACCCAAGTTGATCAAAACTTTATAAACTAAAGGTTTGATAAGGCCAATTAGCAAAAATCACTTAATCTATTATTCTACTACTTTAGACTATCATTTTTGTAAAAATGACTTGTAAAGATAAATCTTTAGAGCCAAGGCTGAAAGTTATTGTATCTTACTTTAGGGTGTGTTTGGTAAACTGTATTTGGAGGTGGGATTTAGAATTTTATGGATTTGGAGACAAATCCATGGAATCATATGTTTGGTTGGAGATGGATTTGGAGATGGAAAGTATGACAAAATCCAAAACTTGGATTTGGTTGAATTTTGGAGGAAAAAATAATTATTCTTTAATAATTTCGTTAAAATATTTATTATTTAATAATTTTGTTAAAAATTAGTAAATTAAAAATTAGTTAATCTTTAATAATTTCGTTAAAAATATTTATTCTTTAATAATTTCGTTAAAAATTAGTTAATTAATAAAAAAAACTAACTATTTTATTAGTATTATTAATTAATAAAAAATAGTATTATTAATTAAAAAAATTAGTTAATTAGTTAATTTCGTTATAATCATAATTAATAATTTATTAGTATTATTATAATATTAATTAATAATTTGTTAATTATTAATAATCATAATTTACTAGTATTATTATATTATTATTATAATCTTAATTAATAATTTATTATTATTATTATAATATTAATTAATAATCATATCCTATGTTTAGTATTATTAATTAAAAAATTAGTTAATTAGTTAATTTTGTTATAATCATATTAATAATTTATTAGTATTATTATAATATTAATTAATAATTTGTTAATAACTATTTTACTATAATCTTAATTAATAATATTTTAATCACAATTAGAATCATATTTTATAATAATTTAATTAATAATTTACTAATCATAATAATATTAATTTATAATTATTATTTTTAAAATATTCAATTTATAGTTAATTAATCGTTAATTATTAATGATTAATCAATAATTATAATTTATAATTATTAATCGTTAATAAAAAATTATCAATTGTTAATTATTAATCGTTAATTATAATTTATAGTTATTAATTATTAATTGTTAATTATTAATTATAATCTTTAATTATTAATCGTTATTTATTTAAAAATTAACTAATCATTAATTATTAATTTTATAATTAATAATAACTAATCGTCAATTATTAATTACTAATCGTTAATTACTAATCGTTAATTATTAATTTTATAAATAATAATAACTATTATTAATCATAATTAATTAATAGCTTAATTATTGATCATGACTATAATTTAATTATTTATCATAAATCCAAATCCTATGTTTGGTTGGAGTTGGATTTGGAGTTGGATTTGAATCTTGAAATCCATAATTTGGATTTGGAGGATTTCCAAATCCAAATAGTAAAATCCGGTTACCAAACAAGCCCTTAAGGGATGATAGAGTCGGATGAGTTGTTGCTCACTGTCCTAATATTTATATTAGCAATTAGTGAAACCATATACTTGTTAAATAATTTTGATGTCACCAAATCTGATTTAGGAAATAACTAAATCAGTCAAACCAGTTTCAGAATATTTTTTTAAGGATATTCTAGACTATATCATATTAGATACTCTTATGTCATAGAAAATCATTTTAATACAAACTAGGTAACTGACTCATATGACATCTAATCCATTTATATATATATATATATATATATATATATATATATATATATATATATATATATATATATATTCTCTCCTCATATATATATATATATATATATATATTCTCTCTATGAGGAGTTGTCATCTCTTGAGTTTATGTAAGAATCATAGCTAATAGTATTATATACTCAGAAATGTTATCTTCAGTCACATTTTGTACTGAAGCTGTATGACTCAAACATTTTATAGTTTTCATGATCTACATATTTTTGTACCTGTCATTTATTTTAAATTATGCTAAAAGCATGATCTTGTTAATTCTAAGATGAACATGTACATACAGCTGCGTTTCAAGACGTTAAAAGAGCCTAAAAGGCAAAAATGTAGTTCTTGACTATAAAATCATAAAGAACTTTACAGATCTCTTGACGAAGAGTCTGTTTACTCTTGATGAATAGTTTGTCTAGGATATTGATCCTAGAATCATCGAGGAGGGATGGGGTTAAGCTCATAAATTAGTCACCGGGCTGTGGCAACCCAATCGAGTCTGACTGGAGATCCCAAGAAGCCGGTTCAATGTGTAGGAACAAGCTGGACTAGGTGACTATTATGGAACACTGATCTTGAGATTAAATTCTCTTAAAATAAATGCCCAAGAGGCTGTACATGTGTACATGGATACCCCATCCCTATGGTGACAGTGTTTCAGTGTGATTTGGTTAGGATGAGTTTTAAAACTCTTAATAGGTTCAAGCATAGTTTTGCAGGGTTGACTCCAATCATCAACCCTTTTAGAACTTACCTATATGAGAGGTCGTAAAGGCCGCAACTATAGGACAAGGCGATCCTAGACAACTCTCATGAATATAGAAAAGTGCGCATGATCAATCAAACATGACATCCGATAGACCCAAGAACCTCTAGCGTATTGTGTGTGTTGTTGTCTGAATCTGGTTCAAGAAGTCTGATTCAAGGCATAATCCATCAAGCACTTCTTCAGATAAAGACAATAGTCACTAAGTGAGATTCAAGACTGTAGTCCATCTCATTTATGCATAGTATATAATTGTCCAGTAATTCTTCATCTTTACTCCTTTTGAATATTGTTATCTTTGGTTTCGGAACTTGGTTTTTTGGGGGGCATTGTTGTTATTATTTGTGAAAAAACCAATTTACAAAACCATTATTTTGCACTTAATTTTGACCGTTTCAATATTGATATAGCCTATTTATCATTCCCTAATGGCTATATTATTGAGCCTAAATTTCTAGATATTATTAGCTACTTTATTGGCTATTTTAATCCTAATAAATCATATTAAGGGTTAAAGGTTGTCTATATAATTCATTCATTTGTCTTGTAGAAGACATACTTGAGAAAAATTATCATATGATTCCTCCTCCTCGTTCACAACCATAATTCCTTCTTTTCCATTCCAATCTCTTCTACTCTGGGCAAGTGCTAAGTTCGGGTCAATCTCTTCGAGTTGTGTGCGACGATGGGATACCGATAGAGCGGGAGTTTTACCACTAGGAGAATTCGGAACAAGTTTGCACATAGACCCGAATCAACTCTTAGGGCAGTGCTTCGTGCACGACTTCCCCAGAGGCCGGTAAACTTAATTTTATTTATTTGTTTTTTTACAGGATTTCAAGACAGAAAAGCAATTATTTTCCAACAATAGTGACTTGGCAGCGATGATGTGGAGTCTATTGGAGATTGGTTGTAGAATGAGCTGGAGGACAACTATTGGTTGAGCTTTTCAAACTCTGATATTGAGCTCTCTATTACTAGCTAGATACTAGAGCAAGCTGGGGCTCATCCTTGAGTGTACTGAGCTGTAACCAACATACTGAACCCTGACACTTGAGCTAACTGGAGAGTGTACTCAGTGATTGATACAAAAAGGGATAGTATCAATACCCTCCCCTTAAATTGATCTTGTCCCAAGGTCAATGGAGGAGTAATTTGGATTCCCGAATCCCACACCATAACATGAAAACTGGTACTATCGACTGCTTCTTCAGCTGGATCCCCTACCATCCAATATTGAAGTAATAGGGGCAGTAAGTACCACAACAAGTCAGTCCGTAGTAAAGCATCATTTGTGGCAATGGCGGTAGCAGGTTCATTCTCAGGCGTTACACATACAACGAGTAAGAAGACTTGCCAGAAGAGATATACCACCGTCTCTAATAAGCTCTTCACCATTCAATGAAGATGACACACACGTCAACCAAATCAGCTCTGAAACTGAAGCCAGTCCCTGCATCAACCTAACAATCTCTGCAGTAGCATCCAAATAATACTTGGCTTTGCTAGGCTTTCGACCTACCATGCCAGCAAATAGTCCGGACATTGGTAACAAAGACAAGCATGGTCCAGACGCCACTGTGCTTATCACTTCAAACGTATCTTCATTGGACCAATCATCCCCAATACCAAGAACCCAATCTTGGGACAACCCACTCTCCATCATAGTTGAGAGTAACCGCTCAACTACTAATCCCTTGCTCCCCCCCTGTAGCTTGACCTCGATATTGCTTTGGCCACTCCTCACTGACACTGGCCCATTGTCTTCAAGCAACTCGCCATCATCAGAAACATCATCAGGTTGGTTGCGAACTGTGCTAGAATCTGAACCATAACTAACAACAGATCCACCTCGAGGAGTATCAAAAATGTTGTCTTCAACCTCACAACCCCCCCCCCCCCCCCCCCCCCCCCCCAGCATCAGCCACAACATCTGTCTTCTCCAAATCAACAGTTTCCTCGCTAACGACCTCAACCTCCCTCTGAGAACTTATTCCTCTCACGTGCATTTCGTCAAACACCCACGGGACAGATTGTTGTTGTTGCTGCAGATACGTCGGCGAGGCCGTGTAATGCTGCGGATAGTGTGGACACATCGTCGATCACTGCTGCGGAGGCGGAGCTGATGGGTACTACCACTGCTGCTGATGATTCCACGTCGATGGCGACGAAGGATACTCGTAGGGATCTGGTGTTGGCGACGAATACTGCCACTGCGAGTGTTGTAGATGCGTCATTGTAGAACTCTGCAACGACTGGTGGTACCACGATAATGGAGACGTCGGATCCGAGTACGATTGCAGACACGGGGCAGAGAACGGTGTTGGTTGGGCCTCGTACTGCGGATAGCCGTAGCAGTCCGGTGGCGGTGGTGGTGGCGGTGGAGGTGGTGACATGTCCGGAGCATATTGAGGGAAATCGATCCTTCTTCTTGACCTCACCAAATCCTCTAATGCTTGATCTAATTTGTGATTTAGATTTAGAATCGTACCTTCAATAGATTGGAGGCTCTCCTCTATAGTGCGGCTGCAATGTTCCTCCGGCGACGCATGTCGAGAACTCCAGCGACTTGAGATCGGAGTCTGTGGTGGTTGTTCCGGTGGAGCTCCCTACCGAAAGCCATGGATCCTAAGAATCGACGGCTTTGATACCAATTGATAGGTTCCCAAATGGAACTGGTTTGGAACAGAAAAATAGTTGGAGTAATTTGACATTTCTAGGTCAATTTGAAGAAGAAATTTGAATGAAGAAGAGAAATTTGGGGAAGAACAACAAATATATTTGAACTAAAAAAAGTGCGGGAAAAGAAGATCTAAAAACATTCTTAGACAAATGCAAGAGAGTACAATTCCTTTCCTTCTTCTTCCCTCTGCTACTCTCTATTTGTAGAGATCAAACCACAAGATGAAATAGTGACTTGGCAGTGATGATGTGGAGGCCATCTATTGGAGATTGGTTGTAGAATGAGCTGGAGGACATCTATTGGCTGAGCTTTGCAAACTCTGATATTGAGCTCTCTGTTACTAGCTAGATACTAGAGGAAGTTGGGACTCATCCTTGAGTGTACTGAACTGTAACCAACATACTGAACCCTGACACTTGAGCTAACTGGAGAGTGTACTCAGTGATTGATACAAAAAAGGATCGTATCAATGAGTGGTTAGTTTGAGCTTAGTCTATTTCTTATTCCTTGCATGCTCTCTTATTATAGGGGCATTTTTTTTTCTTTTGTCGTTTGTCACAAATTGTCAGTAAACACTTCTTTATCTTTAGGAGCACTAAGAAAATTAAAACCGATCTGGGGAGATCAACTTCGATGGGTGTTAGACCGGCCGGGTTTTCAAATCACAAGCAAAACCGAGTGGTGGATATGAGCCTTCGAACCTGCAGGAATACTTGATCATTTCACTCCCAATAAGTCCCTCCTACACTTAATTTAGTTAGAAGGGTTTAAAACTTGAAGCTATGTAGCACGGACACGGGAAAATGCTGAACGAATTCATACAACATAGGTGGTTACTATGGTACCTATCTGATAATATCCATATCCCATATATGTATCATGTCCATAGGGTGTGATCATTGCATACCTGTGTAATTACTCATTGAGGTATCTATAGACCATAGGGAATGATCAAGATATTTTCCGCAGTAAATGCAGACCACCTGAGCCTTGGGCCCGAAGCAGGCTAAAGGTTCGGGCTGGGCCGTGACTGGCTGAAGGCTAACCTTGAGGAAGTCTGGGGCCTTTGGGGCATCTTTGGATGGTGGGCTGATACCATATTCTATCAAACTTTATCTATACAACTTTGAGAGGAGAAACAATAAACTATTGTAGTTAAAGTTTTGTAGTGACAAGTGAAAATTTTGCCTAGCTTATGTGTTAGGTAAAAATTGTAGCATCCTTATAGGCAATTACTCAGAATTTCTTGAGATTGTTTTCACTTTATTCTGTCAATCCTACAAGCTAAACTTCAATTCATATTTCATCAATTCTTGCTAGACCGTAAACAGAATTTATTCCTCTTTGGATGGGGAAGGGTTCGTTTGGCGTGATCATGTTGGTTATCACTCTCTTTGGTATCATCGTCTTTCTTAATTTGGATTTGGTCAAATTGTTTACTTCAACTATTGACAAGAGGATCTTGGCAACCTAGTCATGAGTGGCATTTTTATTTTTGTAAGAGAAAGTAGTCTATAATGATTTTATCAAAAGTTCATGGCATGAACTTCAGTGTATAACTGGTAATGCATGAAAGAATAGTATATATATATATATATATATATATATATATATATATATATATATATATATATATATATATATATATTTTGGAATAAGGGTGAATTTATTCCTCGCAAATAGCGGAAAAGGTATTAAAGTACAACATCACAACTCTCCATGCCCCAAAGTATTTATGGGGCCATTACAGATACATCGAATTCTATATTATGTAGAATTCCAATCGGAGGGGTAGTCAAGCCCTCAAAGATACGTCTGTTCCTCTCCTTCCAGATGTGCCAAACAGACGCAGCAAGACGAATCTCACGTCGGACTCCTGCAGCCTGGGACCACATCCACAACTTAGATCTCTGCGGTATGGCAAGGATCTGGGTTAGGTGGAACACAGGTAGCTGGGTGGGGGTTCAGATTCATAAGTCAGAGCAACTCATCGGTGTCACTTTTGAGAATAAAGGTGGGTTCAGATTCATCCTGGGTGCTGTATATGGGCACAACGACCGGAGACTCCGGGAGGCTCTGTGGGAGGACATTGTGCTTATGGGCCGTATGGCGGACAACATGCATCTTCCCCTTCTTATCATGGGGGACTTCAATGCTATGTTGCTTCGTCAAGAGAAGGTTGGGGGCCGGCCTGTTCCAGACTCGATTTTATACGACTTCCAGAGGTGTCTTCTTATGTCAGGTATGCGGGAGCTGGAGCGAGCTGGCCATATTTGGACCTGGCACAACAAGGCTACTCAGAATCGTATTGCTTGTCAGTTGGATAGGGCCTTGGGTAATAGCGAGTGGTTCAGGTGTTTTCCGAACTCGGTGGCGGAAGGTCTGGCAGCGGGTACTAGCGACCACTCTCCTATCAGGGTGGGTCTATGTGAGAGACCCACATTCAGGACGAGGCCGTTTCGGTACAACAACAGCTGGTACCTATCACCAGGTTATGAGGAGGTGGTTTTACGAGAGATGCAGTACTTCCGGGATGGCACGGCCCAATTCCGCATGGTTCACAAGCTCAGACAGCTCAAGCGGGCTATCAGGGGGTGGGTAAAAATGAGACCGCGGACTTCCCTGGCGGAGAAGGAAGAAGAGCTTCGGGATACTCAAGTGGCCCTCCAATCTGACATTATGAATGGGGATCTGGCGGCTAAGGAGAGGACCTTGATTGAGGAGGTTAGCACCATGAGACTGCAGGAGGAGATCAGTGCGGCACAGAGGGCCAAGTGCACCTGGCTCAAAGATGGTGACCGATGCACCAAATTCTTTTACGATGTGATCCGCACCCGGCAGCACCGGAACAGCATCCCCAGACTTCTGAATTCTGAGAGTCGTCTTGTAGGAGACCCGGTGGAGATTCAGGAGGAGGCCGTCAGATTCTACACTGACTTATATCAGCAGACAGACTACTCTAGCACGTTTCCGGCCCTGGTTACGAAGAGACTGGTGTCCCGACATGGGAACAGTCTACTCTTGGCACCGATGAGGATGGAGGAGGTGGAAGATATTGTGATGAAGGCTAATCCCAACAAAGCTCCTGGGCCTGATGGCTTCTCTTCTGGGTTCTTCAAGCGTCACTGGGGTGTACTCAAGGCACCTGTTCTGACAGCGGTTCAGGAGTTCTTTGTGGAGGGCCGGCTCCTGAAGGAGATGAACCATACTTTCTTGACACTGGTTCCTAAGAAGGAAGGAGCGACCTCTCTTGCGGACTTTAGACCCATTGCTTGCTGTAATTTCCTTTACAAGATTATCACTCATCTTATGTGCAGGCGTATGGAGGGGATTATGCAGGGTTTAGTGTTCCGGAATCAAGCAGCGTTCATCAAGGGCCGGTCGATAGCGGAGCACAGCCTGCTAGCTCACGAGATGGTACGAGAGTTCAGCAAACCGGGGGGGTGAAGGCTTGTGTGAAACTTGACCTCCGGAAAGCGTATGACACGGTCAATTGGGACTTCCTTTGCCACTTGATGCTTGCCATGGGGTTTGACGAGAGGTGGGTGGCGAGGGTGAGGGAGTGTATCTGCTCCCCTACCTTCTCTGTCCTCATCCAGAACACGCCGCATGGCTACTTTAGTAGCAACAGGGGGCTGAGGCAGGGCGACCCCCTCTCCCCATATCTCTTTACCTTGGTGATGGAGTACTTTACCTGTATGATGGATATAGCTGTTCACAGTGGGAGGATTGTTTCCCTCTTCCGGCTGGTGAGTCCTGCTGTATCTCATTTGATTTATGCTGATGATTTACTGGTGCTTCTTCAGCCTTCCATGAGGGGTATGAGAGCGCTTTCTGACATTATGGAGGAGTTCGGGCGACTATCTGGGCTCCAGCTGAACCGGAAGAAGAGCAGAGTCTACTTCAGTTCCCGGTGTACACTTCAGGAGGAGAGAGCCTTCGCTTTGGGTGTGGACAGAGGCGAGCTTCCAGTGAAATACCTGGGGGTCCCGCTGACGGTCAACTATGCCCGAGAGCAGGATTGTCACAGCTTGGTAGACTTTGCCCAGAGGAGAGTGGAGGGCTGGCAAGCGGCGGGGCTTTCATTTGGGGGACGGATTGAGTTGGTGCGGTCGGTTATTGCTGGCATAGCTATGTTCTGGCTCCAGTCTATCCAGATCCCCACAGCTACTATTCGGAAGGTGGAGGCTATCTGCGCTAACTTCATCTGGAGGGGAGGGATTCATGCGATATCCTGGGACCAGTTATGTCGGCCTCGGGAGGAAGGAGGAGTTGGGTTGAGGTCTCTCCATGAGGTTAGGAAGGCAGCTTGTGTGAAGATGGCTTGGAAATTCATCAAGGGGGGTCGCTCTGGGCGGATTGGATGGCTAGCAGATACTTACGGAGGACCAACTTCTGGGCTTGCAGAATTGACAACAATTTCTCGGTCACGTTTAAGGCCATCCTGAGATGTAGACCGGTGCTCCAGACCGCTATCTGCAGGCGCATGAAGGATGGGACGACCACTGACCTTTGGCTAGACCCTTGGTTGGGTTCCAGATCCCTCCTTGAGATTCTGGGAGGGCAGATGGACAGGGAAGCGGGAAGGGGGCTCACTTGCAGTCGGATCATTAGAGACGGAGTTTGGAGGCCAGAGGGCTACCCATATACTGCCCAGCTTGCAGCAGAGATCCACCTTATTACCATTGATAATGCTCCGGATGTCTCGGTCCACCCCAACTCCTCCTCTCAGCTGTGCACACTGCTCAGTCCAGATGTGCCAGGTCACCGGGCACACAAAGAAAAGATGCCCCATAGATTTATTCTCCCCATTACATAGCACACATTTGGCATCCGGGATCTGCATCCCAAACCGGAGAAGTCTATCTCTCGTCATCAATCTACCCTGGAGAAGACGATATGCACAAAGTTGTATTTTCCGTGCAACGCCCTTGCCCCAAATGAAGTCCACCTCCTCATCCTGGTCGTGGTGGGTCCGAACCAAATCATAGCAGCTACGAAAGCAGAATAGACCATATATATATATATATATATATATATATATATATATATATATATATATATATATTAACAATTATTAGATGGACCACTTAATAGAGGTAGTTTTGTGTGAAAGGATCACATGTTAGATTGTCGGAAGCTTGAGTTCGTTCTAATCAAGTTTTCAGGTGATTAGCAACAAGAAGAAAAGACAGCTTCAATTTGGGAAAAAATGTTTCCAGTAAAGATTTTGTTTTTTGCTCCCCGAAGCATCTTTATGGATTTCTGTTGGCTGTGTGTTCACACACATTGAAAAATTCAATCTCCTCTATGATTTTAGTCCCACATCAGCTGGACCAAGCCATGTGAGGTCGCTTGTATTAGTAACTCCCTTTTGCGCTATTATGGTTTTGTGTGGGTAGCTCTATGGGCTGCGCGCGCCGCCGTCCGTCCCGGCTCGGTTTGGTTTGGTTCGGTGTGCGTAACGGGTGCGAGTATGCGCCCATCTCTGTGGGCACTGAATGGCGATCCAGTTTACTCTCCGGGTTCGGGTGGAGACCCTAAGCTTCTTTTTGCTGTTCATTCCGTTTTAGTTTTTGACCGTTTCTCTTCGGATTTTTCTCCTGTCCGTTGCCAAGTCTCAGATCCAATTTTTGTGGACATTAACACCACGTATTTACGTGGTTAATTATCAGCCTACGGTTATGTTATGAATGCTTATATGTTTAGTTTTTTCTCCTTCATTATGGACTACAGGTATTTCCATTTTACGAGAAACCTAAACTCCGTCTCTTTCCACTCCTTATCTCCAACAATCAAAATTTGTACTTCAGTTTCGTGCTTTGGACAAGAGCTAAATTCGGGTCATTCTCTCGGAGTTGTTTGCGACGACGAAAATCCGGTAGCACGGGAGTTCTACCACTAGGAGAATTCGAAAAATGTCTGCACATAGACCTCATATCAACTCTTAAGGCAATGCGTATTATGCGACTTCCCCATAGGCCGGTAACACTTATCTTTTCTTAATTTTGTTTACAGGTTAAAGGGAAAAAACGTCAATTTGGATAACAATTTCTACCTTCATATATTGGTTGTCCTTTGGACCATCTTTACATGTTATGACATCACCTTATTACTAAATATTTCATGATGGAGATACACAGCCTATGTTGCTTAGCTAAATTAATTTAAGGTGTATGAGAATCTCCATGTCAGTTGAAGTTATCGGACGAATCAAATTTAGAACTTGCAGCTAACTAATAATTAAGAATAATTCTTGCCAGCTTAGTATGTAAAAAGTACCTTATACTGGCTTTAATTAATAATACCTTCTGGTTAATTTCTTCACGATGAGGGTTAGGCCTATTTGTGATTGTCAAACTTAATTTTATAAGTCTTTTTATGTCAATTGCTAGCAAATTTAAACAAGGCGAGCAAAGGGAGAATGAAATTCCCATTTTATGTATCTAATTGCTAAAATTCAAATGTCAATGTGGTGGATTTTGTAACACTGTTAAATAATGTTCACATAAGTGTGTGGTTATTAATAGATTTTCTTGTAGTGCCTTATGTTATTGGAGGTTTCACATCTGTCAGATTTCTTAACTCACCTAGATTGCTAAATGTGTTTTTGATTTTGGTTGCTATCTTACTTATCTAGGGGGATTGATCATGGACTTTGCAAATCTTCCTTAAAGATTATTCTTCTCTTATTGTTTTTTTATTGGTTAGTTAGTTGGTTCTTTTATAGTTTTTGGTCCAGCTAGAGGTTGTGTATCCATCTGATTTGTTCATTCCCTTCTATATCTAATTATTCTTTGAACTTTGATCTATGCTTGTTTTTATTTAATATGACAAACTTTTGTAGGTTTTTTTTAAGATGGACTTGATGCTGTGAAATTTTTCTAGATGTTCTAAGTTATATTTCCTTCATCAGCTACATTTCCGGTAAATGGTCCTTCATTCATTTTCTTCATAAAGAAATGTTGAGAACCCGTGCGTGACCCGAATCGGATTCAACCACAGACACGGACGCGGAAGCGATGCCAACCCACCTGAAGATAACGAACCAATCTACCACGAACGCCAAGACAGATCAAACAACATATTTTCGCTGACTATGTCACGTGGAAAAATCCCAATCTATATAACATCCAACAAAAGATACAAGCTCCCTTTGTCCAAAGGTTTAACCTCCTCACCAAACTCACGCAGAAAGAAAAAGCTTATAACTTGAAATTACTCACCCTACCCGTAGCAATCTCCCTGTACGAAGACGATGACTCCCCGCACAGATCTTCTCTTCATGCTGTCTTGGATGCGAGCCCTAAGATAAAGTATGGACTTTCTCAGATTTTCTGTGGACAAGCACGATGTATCTCCCATCTTGTGCTATTCCGATTGCCTCCACCCTCAACACACACACACACACACACACACACACACACACACATATATATAGTTGAGAAACCATATTTTAGGTCATAGGAATTCCTCAAATAGGAAACCCTAAATTAGGAAACTTATTACTAAAATAAGAGACCCTATTCTAGGTAATAGAAAATCTTAAAATAGTCCAACATTAATTATGGACGTCCAAATCAAATCAAATATTTAATGTACATTTCTAAATCACATTAAATCAAATATTTACCAGATGTGGGCTGGGCCCCATAAATATATTGTTACCAAATTCAGACTGGACCCAACATACTCTCCTCCAGTCCGATGAGAGACGTTGATTCCATGGCTTCTCAACTGGACTCCATGCCTGTCGTCTCGCGATAGAGTTTCTGCTCTCCTGCATCATTGACCTCCAACCTCCCGAACTACTTTGCATCTTCATTCGTCTCCAGCTCTTCGATTGTCACGTCGACGCTAGCTGTCATGTGTAGTACCTCATGTACCACTGGAATCCTGTCGACATCAATAATACGGTCAAGATCTAAGTCCCTGACGATCAGTCTCACCATAAGTCTTGGCTGCTTGTCTCCGACTTCTGTCTTCCATCGAACATGCTACCGTTCCGACGATATCCTTGGCTGGCCCAACCAAGCAGACAATACGGTTCTTTCGAGATTCAGTCTCATGAACCTGCTCACCTTCGTGTTCGACACTGAAGTTCTTTCGTATGATCCACAAACTCCTGTCGAACACCACTTGAGCCTCCATTCGACGTTTGTGGTTTGCTTGTACACCCCAGCGGCTTGAGCCTGTTCATACCACAACATAATGTCTCCTGAGCCAACAGTTGGGAACCCTTTGTAAGCATCAAATCTATCTCCAAACATACTGCGACAACTATCATCCGCCAGCCTCCCTACCGAAATCAAGTTGTAGTGCAAACTTGGTACATGTCGCACTCCTTTGAGAACGAGCTTCTTGTCAAAAGTTCCGTTGTCATGTGCACATCATCGATGCCCACAAGTGCAACACTCTCCTTATTTTCCATCTCCATACGTCCAAACCTACTATTTCGATATGATGCACAGATCATCCTCTGTCGAGTGGTGTGATACGACGTCCCAGTGTCTAAGACCCAATCACCATCATGATACGTGCTACAAGGTTCTTCTGCGTTGGTTGTTGCGATGATGATATCTCGCATAGCTGTAAGATATTCTTGAGCATCCTTACTTTGGCCTTCTCGGATTTAAGCTTAATGCAACTCTTCTTAAAATGATCCTTTTCGACATAGTGATAGCAACTCTCTTTGTGGTCCACAGTCGTAAGATACCGAAAACTCTTCTATGTTCTCGTCTGTGCTTAAGTCTTTCATTCTCGTAGGAAGCCACAAAAGCAAACTCCTGCGACAATTCCACTTACTTACGTCGGACCTTTTCGTTCAACAAGTAACTTTTGACTGCCTCCATCGTAACAATTCCATCTGGTCCGGAGTTGCTCACCTATACTACCAATGTCTCTCAGCTTTCGGACAGAGAACTCAAAAGTAGGATGGCCTGAAGCTCATCGTCAATCACTATCTTCATAGAAAATAGCTGATTGATGATACCCTGAACCTCGTTAGATGTTATGCTATTGGGGCACCCTCCGTGTACTTCGAGTTGACGAGTTGGCGAATAAGAAATGCCTTATCGCCAACCGTCTTCCTTTCGTACAGCGAATGCAGCTTCTCTCCCAATGCTTTTACAGAACTTTCCATGGACACGTGATGAAACACCAAATCGTCCAGCCATTGACGGACGAATCCAACGGCCTTCCGATCCAATCGCTTCCAGTCATCAACAACTTTGTCTGATAACTTGGTGTTGTCGCTCCCTAACGGACCATGCAAGTTCCTATGTTATCCAGACTCCACTTTAAGGAAAAGTACCCGATAGGACATGGGTATGGATATAGAATCTATGCCCGATCCTCCATAGTGACAATCAGATACTCCATGGTTATTGGTGACAATCAGGAGACTAGTAGTGAAGTAGATAGTTTATTTTAATGTAGTAGTGAAGTAGATAGTTTATTTCAATATAGTAGACTGATAGTAAACTAGTAGGAGAGCTGAAGGGACGATCTTTTAGGGACTTACTCAACTAGTTCAGTAAAGTTTACTAGTAGTTTATAATTACAAGTTGTCTTTTTATGAAACCTTAGTCATATTTCCGTATCCGTAATTTGGATCCTTTTTAGTCGAGTCTATATGTCCTTCAACTATGAGTTTGAATGACTCGACCCTTGGATATGTACCCGTACCCGACACCCATACCCGAGTACAGGTAACATAGGCAATTCCTTGTACCAGAGTAGATCCTCAATCATTTGCTTCCAAATCGTCCAGTCCCCCCTCCCTCGTGAGGGTGATCATACGTGTGTTCATCTGCTCCGTAGACATGGTTGCATTTTCTCTCTTGAGAACTAAGAGCTCTGGTACCAGTTGTTGGGAACCCTTGTCCGACCCAAACCGGATTCGATCGCAGATACGGATGCGTAAGCAATGCCAACCCACTTGAAGATAACCAACCAATCTACCACGAACGCCAAGACAGATCAAACAACGTATTTTCGGTGACTATTTCACCTGGACAAATCACAATCTTTATAACTTTAGGTGTAGATACAGGATTGATAAAAAATTATGTTGAACCCGTTGCCCAAAGGTTCAACTCCCTCACCAAACTCAAGTAGAAAGAAGAAAATTACAACTTGAAATCACTCATTCTGTCCGTAGCGATCTCTCTGTACGAAGAAGACGACTCCCCGCTCAAATCATCTCTTTCTGCTATCTTGGATGATGAGCCATAAGATCAAAGTATAAACTTTATCTTAGATTTTCTGTAAACAAGCACCCTGAATCTTCTACCTTATGTCCACACCTTGAATCTCCTACCTTGTGCTCTTTCTATTGTCTCCACCCTCAACACATATATGTATAATTGAGAAGCCATAGTTTAGGTCATATGAATTCCTATAATAGAAAACCCTAGAATAGAAAACCCTATTACTAAAATAAGATACCCTATTTTAGGTAAAAAGAAATCCTAAAATAGTCCAGCATTAATTATGGGCGTCCAAATCAAATTAAGTCAAATATTTGATGCAGATTTCCAAATCGCATCAAATCAAATATTTGACTAGATTTGGGTCCCACAAATATGCTTTTCAAAGCATGGGTTCTTTATCTTGACTTTATCATTAATTGTTCTTCTTTAGTAGGATGTGGCTCTTGTTAGGCTTGGTTTGGGATTGTTGCTGCTTTCCAAAAGCAGTAGCAGAAGCAGCTTTTGATAGCAGTCTCCCACATGATGTCAAAAGCTGACCTAAACTTGAACTGGATTTCAATTTTTTTGGTACTAAACAGCTATTTGGCCTGCTTTTCGAAAAAAATAAGCAGAAGCAGCCAAGATGAGCAATCCCAAACCTATTTCAATTTTTTTGGTACTAAACAGCTATTTGGCCTGCTTTTCGAAAAAAATAAGCAGAAGCAGCCAAGATGAGCAATCCCAAACCTCGCCTTAGATGTTACTTTTCTATTAAAATTTCCTCACAATGGTTTAATAACACTTTTCTACAATAGTGAGCTTCTGGCGTTCTTAATCATTTACTGTCCGTTTTGGCTCCTTATTATCCTTTTTTTGCATGTCATCAATATTGTTGTTGCATCAGGCTCTAGTTACTAAATATGTTTTGATTTACATTGAAGCCACAGAATCGCAGATGTGTTTGTTTCTTCTTATATAATTAAGCTTACATTCTGTTGAGAAATAGCTACATTATGGATATATCTTGACAATATGATCTGATTGCACAATGGACTTTCACGGTGGGTTATTTACTGCAGAGTTACCATAAATAGTTAAACACTCAGTGATTGGTATTCCTTGCATTTCGTTCCAGACCATGGTTTCAGAATGAAACTGTTTCAAAACACTAAATGCGACACCCAGAACATTAAAAGCAGCGTTGCAAATCGTTCCCAAGGTAAGTAGGGAGATATGGAAAAGGAAAATCCCTTCTCTTCGAAATAGTAGTGTGGGTGGTCTTGGGATTCAAAGTATATACATGGTCAACAACTTTGTTCAAAAAGTGGGGGGAGAGAAAACAAAAGGGCCTAGGTATGTAGAAGACCCTTGTGATATAAATGGGTTTTGATATTCCTTATAGGTTGTTTCTGTTCTTCACTTCGTCTTGGGGTTTGAAGTGGCTATGTGGAAGCCAACTTCTTAGCTGGCAAAGTAGGAGAGAAGGCATTTGGAGCATATTGACTTGCGTTCCTTAATAGTTTATTCTGTTCACTTGTCTTGGGATTCAAAGGGAATAAGTGGCAGCGGACCACTTAGCTAGCAATATTTTTATGTTACATGTTAACTGATCCTTGTTTAGTGTTCTGAGAAACTAGATAGAATATGCTTGTTAAAATGTTCCTAAGTTCCAAATTAACATATTTGATTCCATCTAAGCTGCGTTCCTAAGAAGCCTACTCCTAGATGTTCCCGGTCCATAATAGGTGGTGTGTTATTTTCCCAATTCCATTTCTCGTTCCACGTTCTAGGTAACCTTCGTTTAGTGTTTACTTTTTTCCCTTTTCTACAATGTTAGAAGTATTTCTTTTTTCTACATGTCCTAGCTGTTGTTGAAGAATGTTTGTTCTTATTTTTTATAATAAACGGTTCTTTAATGGTAATAGCGAAACAAAGACCAGATTACAAGGATATAGCTCTTGAAAGAACAAAAAGAAAGTACAAGATACTAAGGGCCCGTTTGGATGCCCATTTAAACTCAACATTTTGAGTTTAAACGTCACCCAGCCAATAGTTTGCGTTTGGCAAATGTCATTTGTGAATGTAGGCTTCATTTTTTCCTTCCGGAAATAGCTTTTAAACAGCTCTTTTGGAGAGCAACAAAAAGTTGTTTCTTCCACCAAATTTTTTGCCACGTAGCCTTCTCTCTCCTCACATCACAGCCAGGGTCCCTCCCTCCCCCTTCTCTCTCCTCACATCTTTCTCCTCACAGAGTCAAGGAAATGCTCGTATTCTACTCCTCCCCCTCTTCCATGCTCCTATTCTACTCCCCCCCTCCTCCAGGCTTGCACGTGTCCCAGGTCGCCGACACCCGGCCTCCCCCGGAGAATCTTGGATCTTGTCGAGGGAGAGGAAGGCAAACAAGGGGTGGTGGTTGGAGGAGTTCGGCGGATGGACGGCGATGGAGGTAACCTTGGCCTTGTAGACGCGGAGGTCGGAGGGATCCGACAAGTGGGCGGAGCCTAGATGGAGGCTATAGAGCTTCACGACCATGCTCGACATCTCTCTCAAGTCGAGCGTCACCGCCGCGGAGTTCGGGGCTGGCTGAACGACGACCAACTGTACTCGATGACCCACGACCAGGACGAGCTTACTGTGCTCGATGACCTCTCTTCAGGCACGAGCTGGGCCGTCAGTCCCTCTCCTGCGAGGTCAAGGCCGGCTACAGTAACCGCCTCGCCAGCTACGGCATCGAGGATGGTGGCGGCGACGATTTTGCTTTCAACACCCCGAAACCCCGGAGCTACGACATTAAGGAGCCGGACACAGTTGGACACGCTTGGAAGGAAACCAATTGGACACATTTAAAAAAAATATTTCCTAAAAATATTTTATCAAACAGAATTTTTATTTTTTGTTTCAGAAATCCATTTTCCAGATGCAAATAACCAAACGCAAACTCAGAATCTCTATACTCATAAAACAACTTTATAACTTACTTTTAGAAAACTGTTTTCAGGAAAAAAAAAATTCAGAAAATATATCCAAACTCTTTAAGGAAATCTCAATGTTCTATCGGCTAGTAGAACCTTGTCGTAGCTAGAATTGATCGCTTTTGAAATAGAAATCGCTTTTGTAATGGGAGCTTGTAATAAATATTTTATCTTTCCTCATGTAAGCAAAACGAGGATCATGTTTTTAAGATCCAAATAAAAGATGCCATTGTCATTAAACCTTGTGTCGATTCTCGTATTGGCTGGTCCCCTTGCAAATGAGCACCCAATTTTATTCTACTACTCACCAAGTGAACACTTGGATACCATGTTGGTGACAGCAAAATGAGTACTTGGATTCCTGTAAGTGGCTCGGCCTCTCGTCGAATGAATACTTGGATACCCGTTAGTGAATCATATGATGCGAATGAGCTTCCTGTAAATGACTTCACCCCTTCCCAAATAAACATTTGAGTTTCTGTCAGTGACCCTGCAAATAAGCATCCAGTTTCTCGTTACCGACTCAACCCCTCCCTAAATCAACATGTGGGTTCCATTTAATCATTCGTCCCTCTACAAATGAGTACCTAATGTCCCACTTTTTTAAAGAATGTTACTCGGTCTATTCGGTTTCAACTGAACCAAATTAACCGAAATCCAGAAAAAGCAAACCGAATCCTAACTGAAATAAGCCCATAACCAAATCAAACCAAAGCGATATAATTGGTTTGGTTTATTTGGTTAGTTCGATTGAACTTCTTTATTGTTTAATGGGCTAGGCCTACATATAAAAAGTTACAAATTTGATAAATAGTGCAAAGTAGGAGTCCTAGAGTAATTCGTATATCAAGAAAATATAATTAGTGTTAGGATTTCTCATGTCTCTTAGAGACGAGAGAAGACAAGAAAAATGAAAAAAAAAAAGAAATGTTTAGGTTATAAATTTTAATATATACACTAGGGGTAGATGTGAGGGTATTTAGGTAGTTAAGTAATTCTTGACCGAACCGGGAACCAAACACTGAAACTGAACCGAGAACCGAAGGCAATTCTAGAACTGAACCCGAAACAAATAGTTTCCCAACCTAACCGAATCCCTTATTCGGTTCTGTTTGGCTCGGTTCTCGGTCCAAAACCGAATATTGCTGTAAGCCCTAGTTAAAACATTTCATGTTAAATACATGATTTTATCTATTCATGTCCATTGTATAGAATGCTTGATAGTGGAACTCTTTTACTTCTTTATATTCATACTTCATACTTCATACTTCATACTCAATGGCTGACACATGCCATAATCTCTACTTTTTATTTTATAAATACATTTTGTTCTTCTGTAAAAAGGGTGATGGCTAACCAAAGCACTCTGTCCCACCCTCCACCGCTTACAGAACTACAGTTACATCATATCAGTCAAGTAATCAGGTATATGGATATGGATGCCAATGCAAAGAATTGGAGAGTACTTATCGATGCTGTTGCTGTTTATGCATATGCAAGTGAATAATGATGTGATATCTTACTGCCCCTTTGCATTTCCGTTTATATTTGTTTGTATTCTAATTCATCCACTTTGTATATCTATCCTCTCAACAGGAAGTAAAGGTTGAAGATATGGAAACAGTCCATTTTGTACTTGTTCATGGAGGTGGTTTTGGTGCTTGGTGTTGGTATAAAACAATAGCTCTTCTTGAGGATAGTGGATTCAAAGTCAACGCAATTGATCTTACAGGTTCCGGAATTCATTCTTTTGACACAAATAATATTAAGAGCCTTCCTCAATATGTAAAGCCTCTTACCACTTTTCTTGAAAATCTTGGCGATGGGGAGAAGGTAAGCTCATTTTCTTGGTTAAGCTCAAGCGCCTAATTATATCCAATAAGATGAACACAGAAAATATTGCCTTAACATGAAATGCCACTATTATGTCAGTATTATACATCAATTATGCTTTCTTACTTATGTAGCAGTAGTCACCTGAGGGCTTAGGGACAAAAGTCCTGTTAACTGCTTCTATTGAGGGTGACAAATCATCATCATCCAAGCATTCTCCCATCAGAATGAGGACGGCTCTGGAGCATAAGAAATCTACATACTAGATTTGACAAAGTTTTATGATTAGCTGTCCACTTGACGTCAACTCCTTTCTGTTGGTGCTAAATTCCTATAGTCAAGGTAGCTGTGAGCATGAGAGGTCCATGCCATAAAGGTAGATAGACCTACCTTTTGGATGGCAGTTTAAGCTCATGCAACCATAGAGCACCCTCTATGTTCCCTAGACTATAAGGAGTCTAGATGAAGAGTTAAGATGATAGAATCTGATATAGGGAATTGCATTCGTCTTTTGATACATTATGTGAAAGAGTGAAGGAATGACAAACCCAAGAAGATGTCAAGTGATGTTACGTAAATCATGCAACTATAATGCATATATAGAACAAACCAGCTGTTTGTTTTGCAACTTTAACTCGATGAACATGACACCATATCTGCTTCCATCTTGGATTTTTTTTCCCCTGCTCAAACTGCTAAAACTAGCCATCTATATACTCAGCATGACAGCATGCTGTATCACATGATGAGGGGCTAAACAATTTTCCTTTTATTACCCAAGTTTCTTCTCTCATAATTTATAATTTTTCTTTTTCTTTTTGTGAAAGTCAAAGAAAATACTCTTCTCCAATTAGAATTGTTAGATATAATAAAGCTCGTCCCATGAACAATGACAAGGAGCATCGCTTATTCATTTGCTTCATTTATGTAGCAATTGTTTTATATATTCCGGGGGCCAAACCTTCAAAGTTCCAATATGTGTATCTCCAACTTTATCTCTGGTCCAAATTTCCCAACCACCTCAACTCCAACACATGCTGCATGTAGTGCCGACCACCTAAACTCCGGTCCAGACCACACCACCAAGCAGGCCACTTCCTTCGTTGCTATGCTGCCCACCCCCCAACTCCAAGCCGGTCGCCTCTCTCACTGCCATCATGTGTAGGTGTTCCAGGATCACAATTGTCATTTTGTTGCCTCTCCTTTTGTGTACAACCATTTCTCCCTCCTTAACCTTCCTTGTCGTTCCTCCTCATGTTGACAACATCGGTCGTGGTTCTGTTTTCTTGTTGCAAATTGCAAAGGATACACAGACGTGGCTAATGGCACCTTTCCTACTCCCGTGAAACAAAAAACGAGCAACGGTGGCTTGCCATGTCATCATTCCTAAGTGACGCGTTGTATCGGTACCATCATGTGCAATGTCAATTGAGCAATGATGATCTAGGACGTTTCTCAGAAGACTTGCATATTGCTACTCCAATGTAGGGAAAAGTAGACAAGAAATTGTAGGTATTATAAAAAAATAAGGTAAGGAGTTAGTGCATAAGAGTAGGATTACACACTACTTGAAAAGTATCAGCACTAACAAGAAAGGAAATTGGGTTAAAGGATACAATGACCGAGAGGAAAATTACTATATTTTGTTTACACAAAACTAAGTAGGTTGAGAGACTGAAAATATTGGATTTAAACTTTGGTATAAATGTGAAAAGAGACATAATTAGGATAGGGATATTTCTGGATAAAAGTCAAGAGAAAGCATTGTAGATGTAAATAGAATAGGGGATATGATAATGTGAATAATTTTTATACTAGGAAGGATATTTTTTAATGTGTATGCACTGCACATAGGACCCTAGGATTGCACGAATGTAATAAAAGTTAATTGGGAAGATATGAATAGTTTGATTCAAGAATTCTGGGAACATATTGATTGAGTCAAGAGTCCATATTTCATATTTGTATTCGTGACTTATTATAAATAAGAAAATTCTTAATCAAAGTATGCTATGTTGGTTATTCCAAATATTATTTTTCTTCACCAATTAGGGTTAGCTATTGTCCCTTCTCTTCCTCCATCTCTCATGTCTACTGCCTTCTGAGTCGTTGCCAAGCGTCTTTTGACTCTCGACATACTTGAAGCCTTGAAGCGAAAATTGTCTCTACAAAAAGAATAAATAAATCAAAACTGAGTTCAAAATCATGTCAGACCAAATCAGGCTACGACGCAATCTATGAATAAACAATAGCTATTGTTTAAGTATCCATTCTTTATCTTCCATTTCTCTTCTTTCCTCTTTTGGCAATTTGGACATGTAAGATAATCAAAAGCGGACTTGGTGACTGTATAAGATACCTAGATTCTTGAGCTAACAGTTAGGTGACTACCTTTTGGAAATGATCAATAATCTGCATAAGACACTTGTTACTGAATTCAAGATCAGCGTTTGCATCTATTGTTATGGTTAGTTACCGATTTGATGTTTCACTCTTGCAGTAATATGTCGCGACCCGCACTCGGATGATCGGACAAGAGTACGTGGGTACGTCCAGCCTACGCCGCAGTGTCGGCGGTAAAACATAGTCTAAAATCTCACAATAAAGGCAATGAATAAATGAAACCGTTTATAATCAAAATGTTTTATATTCCAAATCCAAAGTTTAGGTAAGATGACTCAAAGAGTCTAGATCAAAAAGTATAACATAAAGAATGTAGACTACCAGAGACAAATTCGGACAAAAGGTAGTCTAAGCTATACTAAAACTAAGTAGTCGCAGCCGGGATCTCTGCTGCGAGGGCCTCCTGATCCTCTGGTAGGGCAGGATCAAGCTCCGCTAAAAGGTCATTATGCGAGCCATAATAGGTGGAACACTGGGCCTCAATATCATCTCATATTTACATCAACATCCAGTCAGGATTGGAGCGAAGTACAATATAATGTAAATAGTTCCAAATACATAGTAGAGACTATAAGACACTAATAGACATGTAATACATGAAAGAAAGGTAAATCAGAATCATGGCATAACGAACATGTGATAAAACAAGTAATCATGAGAAATCCATGAACATGATAGCAAAGTATTGAATGACAAAAGGAAAGACTATAAAACACTATTGGTGAATTTAAAATACTACTTTCAACATGTGATCGGTTAAGATAATACGGCACATCGTATCGATGGCTATCAAACGAGCTATGGTATGGCATAATCATACGTGAAACATATAACTAGCTATCATTCATGATAATCAACATGAAACATGGGATTTGATCATATATCTACTTAGTATTTTCTCCTTTTCCGACTAATACTCATGGATTTAAGGCTTCATACTCTGATTCTAGAAACACGAAAATTACCACGCAAGATAGACATGAGATACGTGATCATGAACAACAACATGACCAACCTGAACCATATGGCCAACTTGAAATATGACTAACATGAGAATCACAATGCAAGATGAAAATTCATACGATACCAATTCGTGAATAATCGTGACGATAATCAAGTAAAACGTATCTAGAACATGAAGTATAGAATCCATTAAGTACTGAAAATAATCAGGGAATGTAGTTGTCCGTCGTCTTGATATGGTGATACGGGTCAGAGTCCGTACCTAAATCCAAGTAACATATATATATAAATTTATAGTGTCAAAAGGTGAATTGAAACAATAGAAACCTATCTATTTGGATTTTTTAGGCTTCTAAGTCTCTATTAATAACAACTTGGGTTTATACTAGTTTGATTTGGTTGTAGGTTCAATAGCTACTTGAATTGGTGGTTAATTTACTTGAATTGGTGGTTAATTAACTATACCAGATATTCATAAATGGTATCTTGATACCAAAATCTAATTATGATACTAACTTACCTAATATGTATCAATACCTTAACAATTGGTATCTGAATACCTTGATACTTGAGATACCTTACCCTTGTATCTTGGGGAAAAAACTTTGATACAGAAGGCTATATCAAAATTTGATACAGCCTTCTGTATGACAGGTGGGCCCCTCTTATTTCTTGGTAACCGTGTAAACAAATATATATAGGGGGTCCACCTGTCATACAGAGGTTGTATCAAAACTTTGATACAGCCTTCTGTATCAAAGTTTAGCTCGTATCTTGGTATTTTGTTACCAACACTAAGACACTAATATATATATATATATATATATATATATATAATACTTAATACTAAACTACTCTTGCCACTAGACACTAGGACACTTCTAAACTCACTCACTGGTTCAGTCCACAGTTGGACAACCCCTCCCTTCCCACTTCTTCTCTCATCTATATTTTTTTTGGAATAAGGATAAATTTTATTCCACACAAATCACAGTATCGGTATTACAATACACTATTCTCACATCTCCCTCCCCAGTTAAGGGACCATTACAGATACATCGAATTCTATATTATGTAGAATTCCTACTGGCGGAGTAGCCAGTCCTTTAAAGATAAGCCTGTTGCGCTCCCTCCAGACATGCCAAACTGATGCTGCAAGTCTAACTCTAGCCATCTTGGCCCAACCAGGGTCCATACCTCGGCGGTCTCTGATCCAGCTTAGGATCCCCCGGATATCTCTGGCACTGTCAACTCCACCCAACAATCGCATGCACTGCTCCTCCCAGATGTGTCAAGTCCATGGACACTCAAAGAATAGGTGGCCCATACACTCCCGTACAGAGAACACACTTCGGGTCTGGAATCTGCATCCCAAACCTAATAAGTCTGTCCCGTGTCATCAACCTGCCTAGAAGAAGTCTGTATGAATAAAGTTTCATTTTGCGAGTAATCCCCTTCGCCCAGATAAAGTCATACTCTGCAATCCTGTCATGTGGGGTTCGAACCAGATTATAACAACTTTTAAAACTGAATATCCCTGACCCTCCAACCGAACCAGGATCAACCCAACTCCAGGAGTCCGCAATCAGGCTAGTATCGATAGTGATCCGACGAATCTCCTCCCCAAACTGAGCCGTGTATGGATACTCCTCAGGCCTCCAGCTCCCATCCCTGATAATCCGACTACATTTCACTCCCCTGCTCGCCTCTCTGTCCATCTGAGCCCCCAAGATCTCCAGAAGGGAGCCATTTCCCATCCACGGGTCCAGCCAGAGATCAGTATTACCCCATCTCTCATAATCCTGCATATAGCGGACTGAAGGACCGGTCTGCACCTAAGTATAGCCTTAAATGAGACCGAGAAATTGTTATCAATCCTACAAGTCCAGAAATTCATCCGCCGCACATATCTGCTAGCCAGCCACTCTGCCCAAAGGGAACCTCCCTTGATGAACCGCCACGCCATCCGTACCCCAGATGCCTCCCTAACCGTCCGAAGAGGTCGCAACCCCACTCCTCCTTCCTCCCGGGTCCGGCAGAGTTGTTCCCAAGCGATCGCATGCATACCTCCCCTCCAGATGAAATTAGCACAAATGGACTCCATCTTCCTTATGGTAGCTACTGGAATCTGAATCAATTGCAACCAGAACATAGCGATGCCAGAGATAACAGACCTCACCAGCTCAATACGGCCACCAAAGGACAGACCAGCTGCCTGCCAGCCTTCTACTCTCATTTGGGCAAAATCTACCAGGCTGAGACAATCCTGATCCCTGGCATAATTGACCATCAACGGGACCCTCAGATACTTCACCGGTAACTCTCCTTTCTCCACTCCCAGAGCAAGGGCCCGTTCCTCCTTGAGTGTGCACAGAGAGCTGAAATAGACCATACTTTTCTCCCTATTCAGCTGCAGGCCGGACAACCGTCCAAACTCCTCCATAATATCTGAAAGCGCCCTCAACCCCCTCATAGATGGATACAGGAATACCAAGAGGTCGTCAGCATATATCAAGTGAGACACCACCGACTTGACCTGCCTGAAAAGAGGAACAATCTTCCTACTATGCATCGCCAGGTCCATCATACAAGTGAAGTACTCCATCACCAGAGTGAACAGGTACGGAGAGAGAGGATCCTCCTGCCGCAGTCTCCTGTTGCTCGAGAAGCATCCATATGGAGTACCCTGAATGAGGACCGAAAATGTGGGGGAGCATATGCACTCCCTCACCCTTGCCACCCATCTCTCATCAAACTCCATAGCAAGCATAAGGTGGCAGAGGAAGTCCCTGTTGACCGTGTCATAGGCTTTCCGCAAATCCAGCTTTACACATGTCTTCATCCCCCCCGGGTTCGAGAATAGGGTAGGGTCCTGTCCTAAAGATGAAGATCAAAAAAGGGGCGGGTCCCTTTATGCATGCATCTCTGTACAAGTGCTGCGCACAAGTTCCGGCCGGAAAGAGAAAACCAATTGGAACCGCTCACATCACAGTAGTCGTAGTTGCGTAAAGGCCGTCAGTTGGGGGGCGACCATAACATAAGGCAATGACTTTCACAGATCTCTCTCTAGATATCTATAAAGAGAGAGAGAGATCTGCTACGTGAGCAACCCGACTGTGCCTTACATGTGCTCTACAGGCCGCACTCCATCTTTCTTCTCAACGAGCCCATTTTTCTTTCTTTTGAAGACGGGCGGGTTCGAAAGGCAGGGTTTTTGATCTAATGTGCAAGAAGACTGTGCTCAGCAATCGAGCGCCCCTTGATGAAAGCCGCTTGATTCCGAGACACCAAACCCTGCATAATCTCCTCCATACGCCGACACATGAGGTGAGTAATTATCTTGTATAGATAATTACAACACGCAATATGTCTGAAGTCGGCGAGGGAGGTAGCACTCTCCTTCTTCGGAACCAAGGTCAAGAAAGTGTGATTCAGCTCCTTCAATAACTTTCCTTCCAAGAAAAACTCAGGCACCGCCTCCAGAACTGGAAACTTTAGCTCACCCTAATGACGTCTAAAGAACCCACAAGAGAAGCCGTTAGGCCCCGGAGCCTTATTTGGATTTGCCTTCATCACAATATCCTCCACCTCCTCCAATCTCACAGGAGCCAACAGCAAGCTATTCCCATGGTGCGTCACCAGTCTCTTCGTGACAAGACCTTGGAATGTGGTGGGATAATCAGTTTGCTGATATAAGTTAGAATAGAACCTGACTGCCTCTTCCTGAATCTCCACCGGATCGCCAACAAGTCTGCCCTCGCCATTAAGCAGCCTGGGAATGATGTTCCAGTGCCGTCTGACACGGATCACATCATAGAAGAACTTGGTGCACCGATCCCCATCCTTGAGCCATGAACATTTGGCCCTCTGGGCCGCACTAATCTCCTGCTGAAGCCTCATGATGTTGACCTCCACAATCAGGTCCCGCTCCCTAGCCGCCAACTCACCGCTCAGCATGTCAGCCTACAAAGCTTCCTGAACCTCACGAAGCTCGGCCTCCTTATCCTCCAGGGAAGACCGCGGCATCTTCTTCACCCAATTCCGAATAGCTCTCTTGACATGTTTGAGTTTGTGAGCCATACGAAACTGAGCCGTGCCCTCCCGAGTATACCGCAGCCCTCCCATAACAGCGTCCTCATATCCCGCAAAAAGGTACCAGCCATTATTGTACCGGAATGGCCGAGTCTTCCAAGTGGGCCTCTCAGAGAGACCCACCCGGATAGGGGAGTGATCGCTGGTCCCTGCCGCTAGCCCTTCCACCATGGAATTCGGGAAGTAGCGAAACCATTCGCTATTTTCCAAAGCCCGATTCAGCTGACAGACAATCCTGTTGTGGACCGCCTTATTGTGCCAGGTCTAGATGTGTCCGGCTCTCTCCAGTCCCCTCAGCCCAGGCAAGAGGAGACACCTCTGGAAGTCGTATAAGATCGAATCCGGCACTGGACGATCTCCCACCTTCTCTTGTCGATGCAGCATGGCATTGAAGTCTCCCATAAGCAACAAGGGGAGATGCAGGTGCTCCGCCATATGACCTACTCGCATGATGTCCGCCCACAAGGTCTCCCTAAGCCGCCTATCATTGTGCCCATAAACTGCTCCAAGAATGAAGTGGAATCCTCCCTTGTTAACAAAGGAAATGCTAATAAGCTTCTCTGTCATCAGAACCTGTTCCCCCTTCCAACTATCTCTGTTCCACCGAACCCAGATCCTAGCCATATCACAAAGATCCAGGTTGTGGATATGAGCCCAGTTCGCAGGCGTCCTGCGAGATAACATAGTCTCCCCTCTAATCTTCGTCTCGAGAAGAATAGTAATGTCACTCTTCTCCCTCTTCAGAACTCCACTAATCTTCCTCCATCTCCCAATGGAACACCCACCACGAATGTTCCAGACAAGGACCGACATTAATTAATTAATGTGAGGACCCCCTGGACTCCATCTGGACTGACACCCGAGGGAAGTGTCCCGTCTGTCAGATCTATATCCTTCCCCATCCCCGTCTCCGATGAAGGTGCAAGATAGGCCTGAATCCTGGAGAGAGTCAAGGTCCAATCTGGGTTGGCCACGGTCTGATCATCAACCCCCCCGGCTGGTGCTCCTCTTCCCGTGGGGACGGGACATGCCTTTTCCTGCTATAGACCTTTTCCACCATAGAAGTCTCCATCCCATCCTGTCTGCTATCCAGGGAACTCATATCCCTGGTCACCATACTCCTCTGGAGCCTGAACGAGACTATCGTGTCCTGAGAACCCTCCTGTCTCTGCGGGGTGTCAGTCATGGACCTCCTGGCCTCCTCCATCAGGGAGACCTCCTCCATCGGCCTGACTGTCTTCGCCACTCCTGCGATGGGACTGGGTGCCACCTCTGGCTCCACTACCTCCATCTGCGCTGCCGAGGACCTAGCTGTCTCTGTCCCTCTAGTCCGACAAGCACTAGAAGAGTGAGTGACCAAAGCACTCACAGAAGGAACACATTGGGAGGACCCAATCATACTCCACAGCCTGAGTCAACACCTCCCCGGATGCCACCTGATACTCGAGAATACTCGGAAGTTCCGTCCCGGCCTTTATCTCCACAAATACTCTGGCGTACATCAGTATGGTACAGAAAGCCGTAGCCTCATCCGCCTTGATCGGTTTACCGACCAAGCTAGCTAATCGCATAAGCAGAGGGATGCTCCAGTATTTCACCGGGAGCTCAGGAAAGCGAATCCAGACGGGAATCGCGTTCAGCACTTCCTTCTCACATCTCAGCTCCGGTGTCCACTCCTTCAGGATAATAAGCCGTCCGTCAAAGGACCAAGTCCCTCCTTGAATAATCATGGACACATCTTCCTCCAAGTCGAATTTCACATAGTAAAACCCATTCTCTCGTGAGAAGAACTCCATACTCCCCTTGGGCCGCCACACCCTCTCTGCATAACCCCGTATCTGCCAATAGAACGGTTTACTCCCCCAACACATACATCACCAGCGTGTTCTTCCAGAAGTCCGTGATACTCCCCAACACATATATCACCAGCGTGTTCTTCCAGAAGTTTGTGACCTCCGCTATCTCTTCCGCCGGAAAATATGCACGAAGTCCTCCTCCAACCTGCATCGGTGGCACATACTCCATCGACACTGGGCTCTTGTTTCCACCCGGCATACATACATCCTTCCAGGATTTGGGACGAGGTCCGTCTGTGCCCGTCCGGAGAGGAGCAGACGGAGGCCTCTGACTCCCAACATCTCCAGCAATACTCTTTTCTTTCTTCGTCGTCGTCGCCTTTGGCCGCCATCCAGCCGCAGTACGTCCCGGACCTCCTTTCTGTCGTCGTGTGATACCAAGGCCGATGGTAGACCTACTCCCGCTCCTTCCAGGGCCCGTCTGGCTCATACCCTGAGTTTGAGCCCTCTTCCCCCTCTCGGACGTCGTCTCACCACCGTCGTCCAACCATCATCATCAATCCGGCCATCCCGAGTCCCGGATCCCGATCCGAATTCGAAAATAGGTGAATCCGACCCGGAATCCGCTACCGCCGAAGACGTATGTCCCCGGGCCGCCGCCACCGCCACCCTGTCCGCCGCCACCCGCGTTGGAGGGGTCGGCCGCCCCCTCCCCCCGGCCGTCGCCGGTCCCTTCCGCTGCTCCGCCTGCCTGTGTGGGGGTCCGCATGACCCCCTGTCCCCCCCCCCCCCCCCCCGCCCGGGGGGTAGCTGCCGCCGCATGCCGGGGGGGCCGCCCGCCCCCTCCCTTCCTCACCGGCCTCCTCCTCCCCTCCGCGAGTGGGTCCGGCGGCCGGGGAGGAGGCGTCAGGTTCGCTTGAGTCGGAGCCCTAATATTGGTATCAACATACTCCTTTTGCATCTATATATAGGATACCGATATATCAACCTACCATAGTTCGCAGTATCGGCCGATACCGATCCGATACGGCCGATACCGATACGGTTTAGCATGTTCCAATCTGATACCGACCGATACCGATATTGGGGGTCTCTTTTTCGGTTAATTCGGCAAAGAAAATTGAACGAAAAAGACCAATCAACAAGGCAGTAAAAGCATAGAAAGGTTATAAAAGCATGTAAAAGAAGAAAACACTTATATATCGTATGTAAATCAATCGGTAAGGGTGACTACTATTTCATTCAATTTCAAACCTACTAAGAAACAACACTAAAAATATTAAAATTATACCTAAATGTATAAAATATATTTTCTAAAATGTTAATAATTTATTTGTTTTTCTATACCAAAAATCCGATACTCCGATCCGAAACCTCCGATACTGTCGATACCGCCGCCGATACCGCTGATCCCGACACTCATAGGAATGATCCGATGCCGATTCCGATACCGATACTTTGAACCTTGCAACCTACTCCTTTTGCATAATACCCATAGCATATATATATATATATATATATATATATATATATATATATATATATATATATATATATATAATATGTGAATTAAATCATAAGAAGAGTATAACCATCTATTTTCTAGGCATAGTTCTAGGTGGGTTTTTTATGGGTTTTAGATTGGTTTATTTCTACCATTGAAATTAGAAGGGAAGTGGTAGTTACCTACTGGGAAGGGCTCCCAATGAGAATTCATTCAAAAGTGGACACAAGGAGATGAAGTTGGACACCACACCACTTGCTTGTGCTCATTGCTAACTCCTCTTGAGCTTCCAAGCCTTCGCTCTAATCTTTGGAAGAGGGTTGAGAAGGAAATGGGTTGATTTGGGTGGAGAAGAGATTAGTGTTTGAGAATTTTGAGGAAGAACAAGTGTGGAGAAGAAAGAGTTTGTGGAGAGGAAATAAAGGGTGGTTGGTTTAATAGAGGCCGGCCACATGGAGGGGGTGAGGGGTTGGCTAGCTTCTCATGTAAGCCTCCTAGATATTTAGTTGAAGAGGTGGAATGTATTTACAAGTTTGCCACTAGATTTTTCCAATGGTTTGATATTTAGATAAGGATATCTAGATACTTTAGGGTTGGAATATCTATATATTAATATTCCAACGACCTAATCCTAGGTTAACCTTAACATTTATTAGGAAATTAATTTAACAAGTCAAAATATCCAGAAATTAATTAATGATGACAAAATATAAATAAGTAAATAAAATTTAATTTTTTTGAAAATGAGGTGGTTACATAACGTGATTCTGATTTTTAGTTAATCTGGTTTTATGCCTATAATATAACAATGGAACTATATTCACGAAGGAAATTGGTGAAGATACAATTCATAATAACCAATATTTTACTCGGTGAATTAACTATGGAGGCTATTTTATCTAAGAAATTGATGGAAAGTTCACAAATAAGTGAATGAATGTTTACATCTATTTGGAGGAAGCATATATCACAAGAGGTAATTTTGCTAGTCATTAGAAAGAGGCCTAACGTGTTAAAGATATTAGATATAGGCAAGTGTATCTCTGTTTTGGGCCTACACGAAGGCCACCACCAAATCTTTAATCTCAATGTAGATCGTCAATAATCAAAACTTCTCTATCCTTGTTTTCTGCGAATGATTCGATGTTAGTGACTAAGTTACTAACTGAGAGAACATATGGATGCTAAACTGGATGTATATAAACCAACACAATATCAATTTTTGCAAAAATGGAAGTGGAAGTATTTTATTTTGGTGGAAAGACAAGTGATAACTTAAATGGATTTTGTACCTCAGATATAAGGTCAAGAGAACGGGGTATGAAAAATATAAAGCTTATATGGACTATAAAGCTAATGGGACCCGACTATTACATGATCAACACCCATTTGTGTGTAGTAAGGTGGAGTAACAAGATGATGATGACAGAAGTGACAATGTTGGGAAGGCTTAGTGTTAAAATAGGAAGTGGGAAAGGTGATGCATTTGAAGGAATAGTCCTCTTAATGATTGTTGTTAAGATGATGAAGAAACAAGTGCTGTCATGCTTTAGGTATTCTGAGAACATAGGAGGACCTTGGAAGGTAAAATGCTGACATTCCTGTTGAAGTTTTCAGAAGGAAAATCTTTTCAACATAAATTGTTGTTGTAAGAAAGGTTGAGAAAATTGCAATGACATTGGGTTTGACATACAAAATGGCTGGTAGGTGTTGAGAATGGTTTGTGAAGAGTGTTGTTTATAAACAAGCTGCTACCATTGGAAAAAGGAACAGTATCTCCAGTTTATGTTTTCTATTTTGGGATATCTATTCAAGATTCTATCATCTACCTTTTTCCTCTTAATTTTTATCTTTCTGAAGAGGCAGTTAGTGATATATTCCTGTTGTGGTTGAAAAGATCTTTGTAGTTAACATTCTTCGCCTTTTGATAGTCTGTAAGTACATTGTTTGGAGTCCCAAGAAGGATATTTCTTTGTGCTTATGGTAATGCTTTTAGTTCTTAAGAATGAAATATTGCAAATCAAATTTAAACGAAACCTTCTGATCAGACCTGTGGTTTTTGTTTGCCTACTAGTGCTAGATTAAAAACCCCAACAGAAACTTAGCAATTTGATCCATCAGATATCGTATAGTGGTATTGCAGCTATTGCTCATCAGATATTGTATAGTGGTAATGCTCTCATTTTGATCGCTCATGTGCTTCTCCCTTTTTTGCAATGAAATTTGAAATGTCAATGCCTCCATGCGGAACTGCCAGATAATTATTAGCTATTTGATGGTCTCCTTTTTATTAGCTCATGTGCTTCTCCCTTTTGTCTGCTCTGATGTCGAGAAGAGCTCTCCTTTCGCTCTCGATGCACCTGCTGAACCACCTTGCTCATTAGATGGTCTCCTTTTTATTAGCTATTCATAATACTGATTGCAACAAAATGTCACTTTGAGATTCACTTTTTTCATGATTTATGCAGGTGATTTTGGTGGGACATGATTTTGGTGGTGCATGCATATCATATGCTATGGAAGTCTGTCCATCTAAGGTTGCCAAAGCTGTTTTTGTCACTGCAGCCATGCTGAAAGATGGTCAGAATACTCTTGATATGTTCTCCCAGCAGGTATCCTCCTAACCTCATAATAACCTAAGACAGAAATAATGTTATGATAGCATGACTAGTTAACATATTTTTCCCTCTTGTCACTGTAGTAAGTCTTAGTCGTTGCATGTAGTGCGTCGTCTTACATTTACTGTCATCATACTACATGATATCATCATATTTCTAATTAGTAAATGCATGTTCTTATAAGATTTTACTAGCTGTTATAATAGATACCAGAATGAATAATGTTGAAATGTGTTTATTCTTTCTCTCCTTTTTTTCTGTAAGTATATAGGTACTAATATGTATATGCACTGTGTGCCAATAGCAGATTCTTGCATGCAGTTGCACGTATGAGTGAAAATAGTCTGTACTATCAATTGAAACTTTTGTCTACATGGTCCACTTTCAGTTACCTTAGGAAACTGTCTCATTTCTAGCATTGTGTCATAGTGTCCTGGAACATAACAAATTCACCTAAGACGAGATTAATTAGAGAGTTTTGCATCAATAATTACTGGTGAAGATTGTAATGGTTAGATGGATAGGAAGTTTTATGGTCAGTACAACTACAACTTATAATGAAAAATTAAGATAGATGAATTAGGCAGTAGCTTTTATAACATCATTTGTGGCAGAATCTAGGTTTGTGGGCTTTAGTATATATTTTTAATGTCTTGGTGTACTAAACATTGGAAGCAGCAGGATTTAGAGTCAGTTGGATTTCCCCATCTTCTGAAACAACTTTATGCAAGTGTGAAGTTTGAGATCCGTAAGTTAGAAGTTGATTACTGATATCCTTCTGGGACACTTAAAAATGGATTACACTAAATGTTTCTGAGCTCCAAGTAGTGTGTACAATTCAACTTATACTTTCTTCATCATACTGGGACCATGAAACCCTGTTTGTAACTGATGGCATCACAGAAAACTATGACAAGTCAGCAACGAGTCCGACCTGAACAAGGGGCTGGTGTTGCTGGGAAGATAAGTGAGGCAGGTGGAATTTCTGGAAGAAGGATGAAGTTTGAAATGTGTGAACCAAGTAGTGTGTGGTTGTGGAGTCTTAAGTCATGCAGCTAGAACCTCTATAACTCTGATCATCCCTCATTGCAGAAGTAAACTGCCCCTCAACCCGTGTCTTCAGTAGAAGTCCACCTTTTGTTTGAAAATTTTCCTTGCTAATATATTATTGAGCCAGGTGGTTCAACTTTTGTCAATTCAGAGATATTTGGAAGATCAGACAACGGGGTTCCTTTTGCCACATCTTTTTGTTGTACGGCTAGTGTTCATTCTTATTTTATGCAAACCTACTTGTGCTGTTTTCATGGCTCCTTCACCCTAAATATATTTTATACATCTAATTTTTCAATAAAGTGGATTACTTATTGCTCCTTTCCACGCGCGTGTGTTTGTGGGTTGGGGTGGGGGGTGGGGGGGAGTGGAATTCACAACCATACCCTACGATCTTAAAACTCGACGTTAAGTCAACCATGATGTATAATATTGGGTGTTACACAATTAAAATTCTAAATCAAGGTTGATACGGGTTTGAAATCTTTCTCATATCCATTAGTTTCTTCTTATTGGAACCACGTCCTTCCGAGATGTGATTCTGAAATCACTCATGAGTATTCCCTTTCCGTACTCTCCGTCACATGACCCCTGTTAGCTCCCCTTCTCATTTGGCCATGGACTGGTGGAGACCTAGAGTAATTGGCCATTAATTGAAGGAAAACTGAACAAATCCAAGCATTCACACAATAATTTGGGGAAGAACTAGGGTTTATTCATTTCTTGAGAGTAAAGAACTACAGTGGAAAGTGTAAGGAAAAAAGAAGAACAAACAATGTACTACGCACACTCCTCACTGAACTACTACTACTGCTTATTTATAGAAAGGGAAAGAATACAATAACTGCCTAACTGCTAACTACCTTGGCTAGTGACACTTTGAAAGTGGTACACTTCTCTGATACTGGTAAACTTCTTTGAGCTTTGAAGAGCCTCTTACTGGCGAGCTTCTTAGCTTTCTGGTACTCTGATACTGGTGAGCCTGGGTGAGCCTGAGTGAGTCTGGGGGTAAGCCTGATACTGGTGACACTCGAACCTGGTACTCTGGTAACTCTTCAGTACTGTAAGAGTGAACTGCAAGAGGGATTTATCAATACCCTTCCCTTATTTTGACCTTGTCTCAAGATCAAAGTATGGATAAGTGTTGATGAACTTGTCATAAGGTTCCAAGGTTGCATCTACAGGGGTGCCATCGTTCCATTGAATCAATAAATCCAGTGCAGCCTTGCCTTGTATGTGAACTAACCTCCTTTGAAGAACCCAATATTGTTCCAGTAGAATTGCCTCTCTGTAGCTAGGAGTACCTCCTTGGATGGCAACTCTAGTACCAACAGTCTGCTTTAACTGAGAGACATGAAATACTGGTTGTATTTGGGCATCAGCAGGTAAGTCTAACCTGTAGGCAAATGACCCAACTCTTGCTAGGAGGACTTCATAGGGTCCATAATATTTGGGAGAGAACTTCTGTGGTCTTCTCCGGGCGTCTTCTCTGGCTACAGAGATTTGTCTATAGGTTGTAGCTTCAGATAACCCAATCTCCTATATTGAAGTTCCTGCCAGTTCTATGGGAGTCTGCTAGCTTCTTCATTTTGTTTTGAGCCAATAACAAGCATCCTTAAGCAACTTCATAGTATTATCCCTCAAAGCAATGGTCTCAGCAACTTCAGAATGTTGAATAGAATCAGGTACATAGGTAAGTAAGTTAGGAGGGGTTCTGCCATATACTACTTCAAATGGGGGTCAGTTTAGTGGCAGAATGACAGTTGGTGTTGAAAGCCCATGACAAGAATTTACTCTACTCCTTAGGCCTAAGGACACAAAAACATCTCAAATAACCTTCAATGCATCTATTAGTGACCTCAGTCTGCCCATCAGTTTGGGGATGACAGGCACTACTAAATTTGACATGTGTTCCCTGTAACCGAAGGACTTCTTTCCAGTTTCCACAACTAAATTTTTGAGCCCTATTCCTTGTAATGGAAGTTCTTTTCCAGAACTGTCTAGTGATAACTGGATCCATGTCAGAGAGAATAGTCTTAGGTTAACACTGCAATTTACAAACTCCATCCATGAAGACTTGTGCAACTGTGCCTGCTGTATATGTGTTTCAATGGAAAAATGTGCATATACTTGGGTCAATCTATCAACTACAACAAATATAGTTGTTTTCTTATGACCGGCAATCCTTTAATAAAATCCATTGATATATCCTCCCAAATTCTCCCAGGGACAGAAAGGGGTTGCAAAGTCCAGCTGGGGTAGTATTTTCAGCCTTATTTCTTTGACAAATGTCATATGATTTGACAGTCTCTCACATTTGTCTTACAAATGTCATATGATTTGACAGTCTCTCACATTTGTCTTCATTCCCTTCGTATAATGCTCTTCTCAGACTCAGTCTCTGAATGTCCTCCACTAAGAGTGTCCTGATGTTCCTATAACATGGTAGTAACGGAAGAAGATTGTGGATCTATTAACAATCGTTTTTGTAATATAGAATTTCGTCTCTTCTAGCGTATTTGTTGGCATGTCCAAGTTATGATCTAGATAATAATCCCTGATAATTTGCAGATTCTTCTATCTGAGCTTTAAACTGAGCATGCCAAGCTGGATTAATGACTGTGATAGCCGTTAACTCGGCCTCTTCCCTTCTTGATAGACTGTCAGTAGTTTTATTCTACCTTTCTTGTATTCCACTTTCTAGTTGTATACACGAAGTTTAACAATTCATTCATATTGAGCAGCAGTGTACACCTTCTATTCCAATAGATACTTTTAGGACTTATGATCAGCCCTGAATTGAGTGCACCCTATAAGTATTGAGTCCACTTCTTTACTGTAAGAAGTATAACTAACATTTCCTTCTTCTAAGTTGATAGGGTCATGGCCCTACCTTTGAGTCACTGACGCAAAAAGGCAATGGGTTTCCTTGTTGCATAAGTACTCTTCCAATTCCTTCACTTGGTGCATCACATTCCAGTATGAATTCTTCTTAAAATTTAGGCATCTTGAGAAGATGAGGGTTGGTTAAAACTATCTTCAACTGTTCAAAAGATCTTTGAGCCTAAGGTCCCAATTCAAAGACATTTTTCTTTAGAAGAGCAGTCATGGGTCCTGATATGGTCCCATATTCTCTTATAAAATTTCTATAGTAGCTTGTCAATCCTAAAAGTCCCCTCAAATCCCTGATGGACTTAGCTACTGGCCATCAGACAACAATTTGAATTTTGTTTGTGTCTACTTCAACTCCCTTATCAGAGATAGCATGTCCTAAATAGCCAACTTGTTGCTTACCAAAATAACAATTACTCCTCTTGACCTTGAATTGATATTTTGTCAATTTCTGAAGAACCTTTTCTCGGTGGTAGCAATGAGCCTCCTTGTTGACACCATACACTAAGATGTCATCAAAGAATACTAGCACAAACTTCCTTATGTTTTCTTTGAATTTTAAATTCATCATGGCTTGAAATGTAGAAGGAGCATTAGTGAGCCCAAAAGACATTACCAAGAATTTATAATGGCCCTCATGGGTTTTGAAAGCAGTTTTATGTACATCTTCTTTAGCCATTCTCACTTGATTATACCCTGCCCTCAAGTTTAACTTGGAGAAGAACTTGGCTCCATTTAGTTCATCAAAAAGTTCTTCTACGAAGGGTATAAGAAATTTATCCTTCACTACCATGTAGTCTATGCACATCCTCTAACTCCCATCAGATTTCTTTACCAATATCACTGGACAAGAGTATGAACTATTACTAGGTCTGATAACTCCGGTGTTCAACATTTCCTGTACTTGTTTTCAATCTCATTTTTATGAATGTATGGGTGCTTAAAGAGTACAACAAATAGGTTGAGCTCCTATAATGAGAGGAATCTTATGGTCATAATCTCTTTTTGGAGGTAATTTGTCACGATCCGATCCCAAGATACTGGGTCCAGTCGGATCATGTCCAGCCTGCACCGTTGTGAGACGACAGCAGTAAGCTGTATCAATCAGTAGCAACGCAGGAACAACATTCTAAATACGGAATAAAAACTTTATTAAAACATTTGAAATGAAACTAGAGTCTAATTGGAACAAAAAAGAGAGGAAACATTCAGTTATCACCACTGTTCATTTATACAACTTTTAAGAAGGAAAGAAACTAAATAGAAAGGTGCAATCTAGAACTCCTGGGTCCTCTGTCCTGGTTCAGCTAACTCCTCGGAACCCAAGTCGGGTCCGTAGTAAGAACTATAGGCCAGCTACTCGTCATCGCAATCACCTAAAATATTGATCTCCAGTCAGGAGGAGAACAAGAACATACATACCCATTCCAGCAGTTTAATGAATAATTAAAAAAGACAAGAAGTAATTTTTATAACATAATTTATTTTCTAATAATAATAAAGAAGCAGTGATGCAATAAATCTCTGAAAATAAAAATGATGCAATCTAACTAGAAATGGTGTTTTGAGCGCGTAACATCCCATGGCCGGCTAGGGATGGAGGCAGTAGGTGTTCTAGTGAACACGGTCCGGCTTCAGCCCAAGTGGGTTGGGCTTCCGCTATCTACAGTGAGGAAGTAGGGGGCTTTGACCACAGGTGTTAACACTACTCCACAATCCCGAGTCAATGAGTCAGTCAAGCAATCAGTTGGGTCCGAATAGGATCTCGTGGATCAAGTGTCGATACAATGATTCTACCATGCAATAATTTTAATTATTAACTAAAACACAAGTTTAAATACATATGAACTTGCCTTGGTTTTTCCGATGCTGTAGGTGACAACACGAAATATTTAGACCAAGTCTCGGAACTGAAAACCTACATTAACGAAATATAACTTAGTTGCCAATTTACGGTTGCTACAATTCTAATTAATAAACTAATTAATAATACGATATCGTCTAGACTCTAAATCCGCCAATAATTAATAAAATAATCATTTAGTTATAACATTTTTTAGAGGAGTAAAGCTACAATTATTTAATACTTGAACCACGTATATTATATTTGGTATAAACGATTTTTTTAACAACTATTATATTTTTATAAATAATGCGGGTAAAACTATATTTTATTCATTAGTAAATGATAAACGGTTTTTCATAACTAATACTCTAATTTTAAAAAAATACTCGAAAAAACTTTTGAAATGAAATAATGGTTTATTATCATAAATTAACTATAGTATTTTTAATAGATATTTTAAAATATAAAGAAAACCATTTAATAGTTATAATATTACGAGAATCATTTATTTAATAATATCTAATATTTTAGAACCATATTTTAAGGTAGTAATTAAAATACCGTCTAAAACTCTATTTTGATAAGACAAAAGCCACCAAAATAATTTAACGAGTTTATTACGAAAATTATTTTATTTTAATAATTAATAAGAAATTATTTAGTAACGCGAATAACTTAAGGATTTACTAAGGGAATAATAACTAACATTATTCCTAAAAGTATTATATACACTTTATGAATCATATTATTATTGCCTATAATTTATAGCAAAATAATTACAGTTTTTCTTTAATAAAAACTAATATCTATTCGGAATAATTATGCATCTAAACTGACAGTTATAAAGGCGTCACTATTATCATTAGCAATAATGTTCTAACCATTACGCACTAATTAATTTAATAAATAGTAATAACAAACACAAACCTAAATTAGGAAACTAATTATTTCGGAATTGACAGAGCTTCATTCTGTCAATTTCGGTCGGACAGAAAGATGATTTTTCTCCTAATTTATGTTCTGGAACTTAAATAGGATTTCTGACAGAAGCTATACCGGAAAGTTGGTGAAGGAGTACCGAGGGGAGGCCTCGGACTCGGGTCGCACGAAACGACGGGACGTAGACGCACGTGCACGGGGCACGAGGAACGGGACGGCAAGGCGCACGCAGGAGGCGCGCGCGTGGGGGAACGCGCTGGCCACGCGCGGATGCGCCCTGGTTGCGCGGAGGCGGGCCGGGGACGGCTGGTGCGTCTGGGGGACGCACGCGGACTGGCGGCCGGCCCACCAGTCGGCGGGCGCGGGGGTCGTCGGGGTCGGCCGGTCGGTCGCGACGAAAACGCCCCAAGTGGGGTGTTGGTAGGACCGGGGTGTCACGGGTAGCACCGGGGCGTGGTTGGTTTTGGAAGAGGATGAACGTGGGAGGAGGTAAGGGGGGTTTGGGAAGGTGGTGAGGTTTTGTGAGTTTTTCTGAGGAAGGAAATAGTTTATGCGAGATATTACGTAGGGAGAGAGATGATTTACGTGGGGGTGTGATCCGGCGGGGGAAACGGATCACGGGGACTAGGTAGTTAAGTTAATTGGGTTTTGGGTTAGTGGGTTCGGGTTGGATAGGATACGGGTTCTATCCAATCATTAATTAATTAAAACTTTAAAAAATATGGGTTTTACATAATTCCTCTGGCTCCTCAAATATATGCTCATACCTCCCCAATAACTTCTTGATTTCAGGGTCTCCTTCCTCCTTAGTACTGTCAATCTCTACGGCACATAGTTGAATGATGTAGATTTGTGACTTTTGCCTCGTATATTTACTGTCAGCTTTCATATAGGTCAGCAGTTTGAGCATTGACTCCTCTAAACTGCTGCATAACTCCCCCTTCATATCTCATGGTGCGTTCTTGGAAGTTCCAAATAATATCACCTAGAGTACTAAGACAATTTGCCCTAAACACAATGTGGCAACCAATGATGGGAAGTTGCAATAAGTCAACAACAATTTTCTTTCCTTGGTAGTCAATAACTACATTCTTGTATAATCCTTTACTCAAAAAAATTTCATCATTAGTTACCCTGACTTCAAAGGACTTACTGTTAGATGGTTTAAGCCCTAGTCTATCACTAAACTGAGTATCTATAAAGCTGTGTAGAGCCAAAATTAACCAATTTCATGATTGGTTTATTCTGAATAGTTCCTCTCGGCTTCAGGGTAGATGGGTAGGTAGCTCCTGATAAATCTTACAAGGAGAGAGCAAAAGAACTCTGCTGACACACTTCAGTTGGATCTTTTGTTATTTCACTTGAATTAGGAATACTACTACACCCATCCTTTTCATCTGAAATCAACATGTACAACCTCTTTTCTTTGCTTTTGTGTCCCATAAACTATTTGTCAATCACACAGGAAACATAACCCAAAGTTTTTTCTTCTGATGAGTTCATTTGGAGATATGGTTGGGTGATGATTTTCACTGTTAGAGCCACTAACTCATTTGGAGATATGGTTGGGTGATGATTTTCACTATTAGAGCCACTTGTAAGGGTCTTCTTATTGCTATAAATGTTTTTGGTCTCACTGCATTGGTAGGCTTGATTCCTTGCTGCATTAAGATTTTTCATTGGAAAATGATTGGGTTTGTGTTTTTTCTTTTGGGCCAATAATTTAGCCTCATGCAGTCTAGGTTGGAGACCTGGACTTCATACCTGATAGCCTCCTTCAATCCCCCAATATATTGACTGATCAAACTGCCTTCCGAGATACCTTGTATTCTCTTAGACAACTTCTGAAGTTGTTGCCCATACTCATGGAATGTTCAATCATATGATCAGTAAATTAAAAAGGGCCAAATTCCAGTCTTATTGATTGACAGAATTCTTTCCAACTCATGGCCTCCTCTTATCTTTATAATTCAATCAATCCAATAGGCAGCTGTCCCCTTCAATTGGACTGAGCAAACCTTGACCCTATCCCATTTTGGAACATTATAATAATTGAAGTAATGGTTGACTCTGAGCAACCATTCTTCCACATCCAAATCTCTATCATAATTTGGAATTTATAACCTCAAGGTGAGTTGATGTCCAAGAATGCTCATTAGGTGTTTGTGATGGTATACCATACTATGCATATGTGACTGAGTTGGAAATGTGGATGTATGAAAATGGTGGGGGTTTGGAATGGTCTGTGCAGCCATGTAGGATTGAAAAGCTTGTGTTGGCTTAGGGTTCTGCACACAAGGAGAACTAGGCCCTGTTTGCATAGGGTTTTGATGCGGGACTTGTGGAGTTTAATGGGGTATTTGGGAGTGTGGCTTGGGCATATAATGAGAATAGGTTGGGAAAGGTGCTTCCATGGTTTGGGTATATACTGAGGAAACTCAGGAACTCTTCTTGATCGTTAACTCCTCCGTCAACCTATCAAATATACAACTAATGTTGAGGAATTTACCTTCCAATGACAAGAAGCTCTTCTTATCTGCAAGCACTGGCTGCTGAACGGGTTGCTCTGGAGGAGTCTCTCGCTGAGGTCCATGGCTTCTCGAGCTCCGTTCAATGCCGTCCTACATGATGGAATCAAGTGGCTCTGATACCAAATTGTTAGCTCCCTTTCCCATTTGGCCATGGACTCGGGAGACCTAGAGTAATTGGCCATCAATTGAAGGAAAACTGAACAAATCCAAGCATTCACACAAGAATTTGGGGAAGAACTAGGATTTATTCATTTCTTTAAAGTGAAGAACTGCACTACATGGAAACTGTAAGAAAAAAGAAGAAACAATATACTACACTCTCCTAACTGAACTACTACTACTTATTTATAGGAAGGGGAAGAATACAATAACTGCCTAACGGCCTAAACTAACTGCCTAACTGCTAACTTCCTTGGCTAGTGACACTCTGATACTGGTACACTTGTTTGAGCTGTTGAAGAGCCTCTGATAGAGCCTGTTACCGACGAGTTTCTGAGCTTGCCAGTACTCTGATACTGGTGAGCCAGTACCAGCATAGACCATCAATGCTCATCTCTAGTTGTACTTCCTTCGTCTCCATGTCGATGCCACCTCCTACTAAATGATGTATAGTTGTACTTCATCTCCATGTCGATGCCACCGCCTACTAAATGATGTATAGTTGTGGTATCACTCGATGTAGATGTTAATGGGTTCATCTAAATGGAGCCAAGATCGTAAGTTCATCTATACATGGAGTCATAGTTCAGACTTGTTTCTTGTGTGGGTTTGATTTCCGAATACACACTTTATATTCCAAATTTAAAAAAACGCACTTTGCATTCGAACATATGGCTATGGCGAGCCAAATAGAAGATGTTGTGAACAGTTGGAGACTAATGGACAACAATTAGTGACTTTCTCTTGAGCATGTCAAGTGCTTGTTAAGTGTCTCCATGGAGATTGTTTCATTTCTTCCATCATTCTTCATTTGTGTTTAAACCCAAGTTCGCAGTCAGTTAGAGAAATCAATATCCCCTTCCTATGAGTATCAGGATCGTCCAGTATAGGCAGTATTGACATTTTCGGATAGGGGTATCGGATTATTTGGTATCGGAAAGCAAATAATTATTAATAAATAATTAAAAATTTAGAAAGAATATTTTATACATTTTGGCACAATTTTATGTATTTTATGTTGTTTCTTAATAGTTTTAAAATTGAATGAAATAATAGTCACGCTTCCAGATTGGTTTACTTGTATTAAATAAATTTTCTTCACTTACGTGATTTTTAACCTTACTATGTTTTTACACCCTTGTTGATTGATCCTTTTCATTCAATTTTCTCTATCGAATTGACTGGAAAATAGACCCCCAACGTCGGTATTGGATCGGAACATGTCACACTGTATGGCCGATACTGCAAACTATGGTTAAACACCCATGTATATGTTATAACTTACTAGATTGTACATGGCTCCTAATAATCAGTTTCCTTTTGTGCTTCACAAAGTATTGCTTATAAGACATTAGGCTTTCTGTTTCACAAGCAGATGTTTTCTCCATAGAGTATTAATTATGACAGTATGCACATTTTGTTTCACAAGAAAATGTTCTATTTTTTATTAAATAGTAATATTTATATTAATATTAGTTCATGTGAGCTGAGTCAGAGTGATGTATTTTCGTACAGATGCTATACCATGCCATACGACCTATTTTACATAGAAATCAGGCTTTCTAAGTTTGATTGTGAATAGTTGCTTTCAACTTCCAACAACTAATATAGTTAACATTTTAAATTTTGATATTGCAAGCAAAACATAATATATTTCTTGTACTTTCTTTTAATGTATATCGAATTAAATAAGCAATAGAAACTCATAAACCACTTAAACACTCGATTTAAAAAACAATGAGTCAAAATCACAATCACATTTGCAGACATTCTGAAATCACTGTTTTGAAATCACGCGAACAGTCTAAAGATTTCATTGTTACAGCTTACTACAAGTAATGTTAGTAATGATTTATTTTCTTTGTGATTGCAATATAATTTTTTCTTGTTATCTGGCTCTTCTATTTTTAGGATGGTACAGAGGATCTGATGCGACCAGCTCAAGTTTTTCTTTATGCCAATGGGAAAGACAAACCCCCTACGGCTATTGGCCTTGACAAATCATTATTGAAAGATCTGCTGTTTAATCAGTGTCCTGTAAAGGTATGGTTTGCTCAAAGGCAACCTTTATTGAAAGATCTACTTCACATTAATCTTTTATTCCCGTAAATATAATGAACCTCTTCATTCTCCAACCCAAATAAATTGGGCTTGGCTATGGAGCATAAGAAACTCTGCTGAAGAATTGACAAAGTCTTATGGGCTCTCAACTTGACACCTACGTCCCCTAAGTATTGATCCCCTCTTTCTAGTGAAGCCAGCTCTGAGAGAGATGGCCATGCCATGAAATTTTTTAGGCCAGTTGGCAGTTAGGTAAAGTCTGTCACGCCCCGATTCGTAGTCATTTATTCACATATTTTATCTCTTGGAATCGATCGTCCTCGCTTGGGCGTCGTGCCGTACAAGTCTGGTATTGCACTTGTACAAGGCAAAGATGGTACATAATTAATTATCTTCAAATAGAAATACGTCGCAGTGGCAGAAGCAGATAAATTGAAGTTAATGAGGACAATTTCCCTCATTGAATAGAAATACATCACTTCTTTATAGCAGCGGAGATAAAAGAAGAACTTGAAGTCACACAGAGATATATAGAACTTTATTCTCTTTATTGATAATTGAAGAAGAGTACAAGACTTGTATTGAATTACAATGCTTACAACAATTCTCACGTTACATTGAAATCCAACTGAACAATGTTGCAAAGCTTACATTTGATACTTGGATACATTGGATTACAACTCGATATACCGACTTGACTTACAACTCACTGGTACAACTGATTACAATGTTCCATACATTATGTCCTTTATAAACAGAAGACATCATCTTGTACAAGGAGAGCTTCTGTATGTCCAACAATCTTCGATGCCGCGGGATCAATCAAGCCAATCGTCGTGTGCAGAACATCCCAAGCACGAGCACCTGCCCACAAAACGCGGGTCAACACATCATCTATGTACTGGCGAGCAGAATCCAACCCACTCGCCTAAACCAACATTTATGTAACCATTTAAGTATCATTTATTAGAATGATCTTTCTATTTGGGGCCTAACATCAGTTTACAGTTCATGGACAATATTCATAGTAAAATATGTAAACATATTCTTAGCAATGTTCATGTGGACGTATCATTAAAGCATTCTTGGTGTTATCATGCAAAGACATCATTGGGGCATCGTTAACATTAACATCTTAAACTTGTTATGACAATTCTCACTTCAAGCATCACTTAGCATGCATGTTATGATTGGGCAATGTTTATAGCAAGGCATCCTTTCTAGCATACTGAATTTAACATGTTGAGCAGGTTCTTATATTGAAAGACTACACACATCATCATTTACTTGGCACGTTAAGCACGCAAGTTAAACCAACACGTATATTGAGTATATCACATTTAAGTAATTTTTTACCAATAGCCAACTCTCTCGTACCTGCATCAAATACAGGTTAACTGTTGTACTTACTCTGCCTGCACAAAACATTCATTAGCGTGCATCCTTACAACATGATCATTGGTGTTTGTGCACCATTTTCAGACGTTGCCATATAGTACTTCGAAAGGTAATCGGCGCGCCATTCCACCAGGTTGCGAGCCCGAATGGAATGTTCCGATATCACGTACCCTTAAAGTACGTTTACACTTCCTCCATGGTCGGATCGGTCCCCTAACGTCCTGGGTTACCGTCCGAGGAAGCAGTCACCCCCTTGTATACAAGTTGTCCCTGACCATGCGAATGTGTGTCCGACTCGATCGTAATCATAAAACGCATGGTGAAATATTGAAATAAGTAAAGGCAATAGTGCATCATTTAACTCATCCATGTTGTTTTCAACGACTCGTCATTTCCAATATTTCTGTCATTTCACTTGGTGATCTCGACGATCCCAAGCCTCATCATTTCTCATTCATTGCTACAGTACAACATTTCTCATTACGTTCCTTCTAAGGAGGAACAAACATCATTCATTCATTTCAAAGGGACCTGTAGCATTTCATACATTTTATAGGAACCATAGCATATTTAATTCATTTCTCAAGTGTCATTCATGCAGCATCTCATTATTCAAGTGATTCATTCATTTCATCAACATTAAGCATAAGGGACATTATCAATTCATTCTCAGGCATCAAGTCACATTAGCAGTTCGAGTGTTAATCGTTCAGCAGTTCAATATTTATGTCTTATTCATTCCAACGATTTCCAGCATATGCATCTCTATTGATTTAGCAACTAAAGCATCGCATCACAATTATTCAACATTCAAGATAAGAGACATTAGGGACATATTCATAGCGTCACGTTATTCCATTTATTAAGCATGCAGGAATAAGGAGGAAGGATGACAGTTCCACTTGTCTTGCATAACGGTCTTCCTACTCCGATCACACTTATCTTCCAATGGACATAGCTCCACCGACGAGCCACGTTCTAACACTTAATCCGTCTTTCCAGCTAAGAGAGACTGTATCAGTCTCAACTCTCTTGATCTCCCACACAAGTCACGGTCCAACATTCTGATCCTATCCAACAAGCCAACCAAATGCCTCGCAAGGAGCGGGGCATTACATAATATACCACTCAGAAAAAGTTTCGTCCTCAAAACTTAAGAGAACAACTCATCTTACTAATTTACTTAGCCACAACAAGTTACTCATTCAACTTCAATTCAATATTCATTCCAGCCCATCCGGTCATCTCAAAATAGCTATCCAACTGTACCATTTTAATCCATCAACGATTCGATCTGTCTATCTCTTTCTCAATTACTTGTAGCTTCTCATTGATTCACCAACATTTTCCTTGTATTTCTATCATGGTCGCAACGTATCACTTCGTTTGGATCCATACACATATTTTAGGCGCCCCCAAAACATATGCATTTCAGCCAAAGTCCGCGCTAGTGCGATAAATTCTTCCCATGATGTTATCTCAGTCGCAACCTATCACTTCGGCTGGATCCACACATATTTTAGGCGTTCCCAAAACATATGTACTTCAGCCAACTTTCATGTTAGTGCGATTCGATCAACCACGTTATAACTCTCTTTTCCAAATCCGACTTAGTATCCTTTCAATTGACTTATTACTTTATTCACTTGCCACAATCACTATCTTCCAGGCCACAACACTTAACATCATAGACAACTCGGGCAAGCTCTCTATCCAAGCATAATATTTATAACATTCTGTCAAGGTCTAACTTAGAGCCGATCATATCAAGAGTTCACAACATGCAATCATATTCGTTCCCAAATCCAATAATATTTCTCATCGAGGCAATTCATCTTTTCTAAAAGATATAATCCGACGTCACCCACTATCGATTACCCGAGTCAGGGTATAATTCTATGCAATAGTCAAGGTTAACCCAGCTACCCGACTATAGATACCGATCCAAACATTCCCATTATGAGCAGTCAATTCTACCTCACGGAACATTTCACTGCTCGGCATGCACCACTCAGGTATTACCCTATGATTGCAATTCCCACTTAAGGTCGACATATAACTTAAAATGGGTCAAACATCTCCAAGGCACAAGTTGAAGCATACATTTCCTTAGGTCAATACCTATCACCACCATCTCTCGTTCAATGCCACCAAGTCATCCTATGGGTCGCCAACGACCATCTATTATTCGGTTAAGTCTCTAAGGCTAGCTATACCGACAGCTAAACCTAATCATTTAGGTGACTTCCCTAGAGTGGACGGTTACTAGGGATTATGCTAGTTTTCTTATTCTCAGGCCAACATGCAACCAACTATTCAAGGCAACTCTACCCAAACTTATGGGATTCAACTCAGTCTGAACCACTAACCGCCATTTTCGACTATGTCGACAATTGGCTGTGTCCCACGGTCGCTAGGGTCAAGTCTATCTATCCAGGGTCTTCCTCAAGGAAATAATTCTCACATAGGCTCATTCTAGACTTACCCAACGATCGATTAAGATTGGTATATCAACATTACGGTCAATCCCAACCCGACATACGATTTTCATCGTTCTAATAATCCATCAAGTAAATTCCCAATTATCCAATTTCTATTTTAATTTTTTTGTACTCACACGAACCCATAAGCCAAGGCTAACTATTTAAGGGTCATCGATTCCGATAGTCTTAACATAACTATGGAATCATACTATTCGGTCTGTATGACGAAGTCACACCACTAAGTCATAAGCCAACAATCTATATCCCAACCGACATCCATCTATACATCACACCATCTACCGACACTATCCAACATATTTCGTGATTATAAATCTCATTCATTTCCCAGCCGTCAAAATCCCATACGGACATTATTAAAATTTCTTACATCAAGGGTTGAGTAGTTCATTCAATTCAATCCGACAATTCATGTATCAGTTAACCGTTCTCTATGCAACACAAATATTCAGGGTTGCTACTTGTTACTTTTGTAGTACAATTTAATTTCTCAGCATACATGCACATATGCAACGACTATCCTTTGGTGATCTAGATGAATTAACATCTATTACACCTTAGGGTCAATGCACATATTTCTAATATTCCTTTGGTTCACCGGCACATTTCAAAACTTTCTGCTTAGCAACCAACTTTGTATTAGTCACATTTGATTTACATCCAACCAATCGAAGTCAACATTCAGATGTTCTAAGCCACAACATTCTCTAGCCAAATTCATTTACCCATAGCACACTAACTGTCTTACTAGTCTGAGTCATCACTCAACTAAACAATTTCTAACCAAGCTACCGATTACAATTTCGAGAAATCTCACTACCCAACATAACATCATCGTTAAGGGACACTCGAGTCATCTAGCAACAATATATGACTCCCAACTAAGTCTCGGCATTACCCAGTACCCACAGATAGTCTCATTGCTATCCTATGAAAATGGTTAACATACATCTCGTTCTGAGGTGGTAGAGGCAATATACCACTCAGAAACGAAACCATCCTTAAACAATACCAACCCAATTCTATTTCGGACATTCGTGATCTATAATGATTACAACTCTTAGCCGACATCTCTGGGTCTCAATATCACAAGCCAATATTCTTAGGATCTCGAAATCACTAGCCAGCACATATAAGTCAACTCACCAGTTCCGTTGAACTCATCCATCAATTACCCCATTCACAATTCTTTTCCAACGTCACATGCAATTCTCAACTTGTTACAACATACATAGCCACTTTTCTTTATTCCCACATTCCAAACAGCATTCACATTATAGCATACTATGGCATCGAGTCATTGTTGGGTTATTTGTATCCAAACCAACAACAATCATTCATTTAGGGGCATCACAATGTATGTAGACTTATTGTATAGAACATCCAGTGAGCAGCCAAGAGGGTCAACGAACTTTCAGACACAAACAACATAGGATGATTACCGAGCAACAACAGCATAATCGCGGAAGCAATCTTTGATTAAATCGCAGAAGCAATGTTGAGTGATCGTAGAAGCAACTTTGGTTAATCGTCGATGCAACTTTGATTTGAATTGAATCAAAGAATAGACCAAGGACGTAAAGCCGTGCTCTGATACCAATTTGTCATGCCCCAATTCGTAGAGTCATTTATTCACATATTTTATCTCTTGGAATCGATCGTCCTCACTTGGGTGTGATGCCGTACAAGTCTAGTATTGCACTTGTACAAGACAAAGATGGTACATAATTAATTATCTTCAAATAGGAACACGTCGCAGCGGCAGAAGTAGATAAATTGAATTGAAGTTAATGAGGACAATCTCCTCATTGAATAGAATACATCACTTCTTTATAGCAGCGGAGATAAAAGGAGAACTTGAAGTCACACAGAGATATATAGAACTTTATTCTCTTTATTGATAATTGAAGAAGAGTACAAGACTTGTATTGAATTACAATTGCTTACAACAATTCTCACGTTACATTGAAATTCAACTGAACAATGCTACAAAGCTTACATTTGATACTTGGATACATTGGATTACAACTCGATATACTGACTTGGCTTACAACTCACTGGTACAACTGATTACAATGTTCCATACATTATGCACTTTATAAACAGAAGACATCATCTTGTACAAGGAGAGCTTCTGTATGCCCAACAATCTTCGATGCCGCGGGATCAATCAAGCCAATCGCCGTGTGTAGAACATCCCAAGCACGAGCACCTGCCCACAAAACGTAGGTCAGCACATCATCTATGTACTGGCGAGCAGAATCCAACCCACTCGCCTAAACCAATATTTATGTAACCATTTAAGCAGCATTTATTAGAATGATCTTTCTATTTGGGGCCTAGCATCAGTTACAGTTCATGGACAATATTCATAGTGAAACATGTAAACATATTCTTAGCAATGTTCATGTGGACGTATCATTAAAGCATTCTTGGTGTTATCATGCAAAGACATCATTGGGACATCGTTAACATTAACATCTTAAACATGTTATGACAATTCTCACTTCAAGCATCACTTAGCATGCATGTTATGATTGGGCAATGTTTATAGCAAGACATCCTTTCTAGCATACTGACTTTAACATGTTGAGCAGGTTCTCATATTGAAAGACTACATACAGCATCATTTACTTGGCACGTTAAGCACGCAAGTTAAACCAACACATATATTGAGTATATCACATTTAAGTGATTTCTTACCAAGAGCCAACTCCCTCGTACATGCATCAAATATAGGTTAACTATTGCACTTACTCTGCCTGCACAAAACATTCATTAGCGTGCATCCTTACAACATGATCATTGGTGTTTGTGCACCATTTTCAGACGTTGCCATATAGGACTTCGAAAGGTAATCGGCGAGCCATTCCACCAGGTTGCGAGTCCGAATGGAATGTCCCGATACCACGTACCCTTAAAGTTACACTTCCCCCATGGTCGGATCGGTCCCCTAACGTCCCATGGTACCGTCCGAGGAAGCAGTCACCCCCTTGTATACAAGTTGTTCCTGACCATGCGAATGCGTGTCCGACTCGATCGTGATCATAAAACGCATGGTGAAATATTGAAATAAGTAAAGGCAACAGTGCATCATTCAACTCATCCATGTCGTTTTCAACGACTCATCATTTCTAATATTTCCGTCAATTCACTTGGTGATCTCGACGATTCCAAGCCTCATCATTTCTCATTCATTGCTATAGTGCAACATTTCTCATTACGTTCCTTCTAAGGAGGAACAAACAACATTCATTCATTTTAAAGAGACCTGTAGCATTTCATTCATTTTATAGGAACCATAGCATATTTAATTCATTTCTCAAGTGTCATTCATGCAGCATCTCATTATTCAAGTGATTCATTCATTTCATCAACATTAAGCATAAGGAACATTATCAATTCATTCTCAGGCATCAAGTCACATTAGCAGTTCGAGTGTTATTCGTTCAGCAGTTCAATATTTATGTCTTATTCATTCCAACGATTTCAAGATAAGAGACATTAGGGACATATTCATAGCGTCACATTATTCCATTTATTAAGCATGCAGGAATAAGGAGGAAGGAGGACAGTTCCACTTGCCTTGCATAACAGTCTTCCTACTCCGATCACACTTATCTTCTAATGGACATAGCTCCACCGACGAGCCACGTTCCAACACTTAATCCGTCTAGCCAGCTAAGAGAGACTGCATCAGTCTCAACTCTCTTGATCTCCCACACAAGTCACGGTCCAACATTCTGATCCTATCCAACAAGCCAACCAAATGCCTCGCGCGGAGCGGGGCGTTACAAAGTCTACCTTTTCTGGTCATGCAATTTAGCTCATGCAACCAAGGAGAAACTCCAAGTCCCCTATAGACTAACAAGAGTTTAGATGAAGAGATAACTTGCTTCTTTTTCCTCTATGCTTTCTTGCTAATCGAAAGAGCCCCTTGTCGTGCAAACTAGGTGTACATATGACCGCTGCCTTTAACTTACAAAGGGTGATTTTCGTGATTCAGTCTTCAGTGCTTGACAGTACAAGTTTCTTAACTTTTTGATGTTCTATTTATCTTGTGGTGATCGTGCTGTTCATCCAGTGGTTATTTGTGGTTCAGGTTAAACCCCAACTATCTTTCATTTGCACATCCAAAAAGGAACTTGAGAAGTGTGTACTGTCAACCTCAGGACACAAGTACCTAAGTACAAAATAAGAGGATAGAAACAGGTTGCAGATTCAAAAGATACCCCCCTATAGACTAACAAGGAGAAATTCCAAGTCCCCTATAGACTAACAAGAGTTTAGATGAAGAGGTAACTTGCTTCTTTTTCCTCTATGCTTTCTTGCTAATCGAAAGAGCCCCTTGTCGTGCAAACTAGGTGTACATATGAACGCTGCCTTTAACTTACAAGGGGTGATTTTCGTGATTCAGTCTTCAGTGCTTGACAGTACAAGTTTCTTAACTTTTTAATGTTCTATTTATCTTTTGGTGATTGTGTTGTTCATCCAGTGGTTATTTGGGGTTCAGGTTAAACCCCAACTATCTTTCATTTGCACATCCAAAAGGGAACTTGAGAAGTGTGTACTGTCAACCTCTGGACACAAGTACCTAAGTACAAATAAGAGGATAGAAACAGGTTGCAGATTCAAAAGATATCAAACCCCACCCCCCCCCCCCCCCCCCCCCCCCCCCAAACACACACACACACACACGCACACATGCACCCAACCCCCCAAGATGCAATTGTAGTTAATTTTGTGCTTCTTTGGACATAATCATTAGAAGCTCTAACATTGGAATATAGAGAAACAAAAGCAATATAGCAAAGCTAAAATGGGTTTCATCAATTGCAAAACATGAAGTCTGGTTACTTCCTTGTTGGCGACTTTGAGTGCTTACTCTTCTTTTTAATGTCTTTTGAAGGATGTTGCATTGTCTTCGGTTTCTATGAGGCCCATTCCCTTTGCTCCAGTACTTGAGAAGCTCTCACTAACAGAAAGTAACTACGGGTCTGTTAGAAGATTCTATATTGAAACGACTGAAGACAACGCAATACCCCTTTCCTTGCAGCAGAGCATGTGCAATGCTAATCCCCCTGAAAAGGTTTTACGGCTCAAAGGTTCTGATCATTCTCCATTCTTCTCAAAGCCCCAAGCTCTACACAAGCTCTTGGTGGAGATCTCGAAAATCCCCTCGACCCAAGTCCAGCAAACTGTTAAATATATTGATTTGCAGCCTGCCGAGTAGAATGTACATGTATATACATGCAAAGGAAGCCCGTGATACTCTACCAATTGGTCAGTGATAGCCTCCGTGTTAGGGTTTAGCCCATTCACCCAGTACATGCTTCATAAAATTTTGGCCTGCATCCGATACAAATATAGTTGCGCTGCTTTTGTCGTTTAAATGCCAGTTTCATTATAACACTGATCTGGAAGTTACAATTCTCAAGTGTATGAACTTTTGGAGGATCAATCCGGCATCTACTAGCTCAAAAGTTATACTGCTGTGAAGGTAGAGAAGCTATTGACCTTATTATTGGGTTAAAATTTGAGTACTGTAATGCTGTTAGTCACAGGGATTGAGATGCACTAAATCAGTGATTTAATATGATACTGCTTTTGCTTTTCTATGTTGCCAAGGAGACTGAGAAATTCAGTTATCAACATATTTACCCAGCCATTAATGGAACCTGGAAATATTTTATTCCCCCCATTTAGTCTAAAAATATATATATTTATCATGTTTTCTGTTGAATGTTTGTTGGCAGGGAAGAATATGTTTTCTTGTTTATTGCCGTATCTATTATGTATTGCCAATATTGGTGTCCCACATGGTGAAACAAAGAAAAAAAAAATCATAGTGCTATGTTTTTCATAAGTACTTGAAAAATTAGGTGATAAATAATATAATACTTACCAAGTGGTGAAAGTGGTGAGCGACGATGACTATAGACTCGGGTTGACAAGCGATGACTAAAACTGGGGTTGCTATCAGGTTCAAGTCTGCTATCAGGTTCAGGTCCCTACATAAGATCGTAACTTACCCATTCATCGTAGGTTTTGGATTGGGATCCAGATTTGTGGTATAGATATTTTATTACTATCTATACAAAATTAAGTATAATGTTATGGTTCACTCTCTTATCTCTAATTGAGATGTGCTTTATCGACGAGCAATGGTGGACCAGAAAATATTTCAAAATATTTTAAAATATTTGAGCAATAATACAATAAAGTTTTTCAAGGGGGAAACAAGAATATACTTAACTAAAATTTAAAAAGAACATAATACAACTTATATTTAAAAATATTGTGGTTGGCAAGTTCTGAAGATAAAAAAATACATTATTTAACCAAATGAGCAAAACAAGTATATATATATATATATATATATATATATATATATATATATATATATATATATATATATATATATATATATATATCAAACAAAGTATATATATATTTTATGGAAAATGCTAAGTTTACTACCAAATTCTTACAACCTTCTTACAACTACTCTCTCCCACCCCTTACACATGGGTCCCACCGGGTCCCACCACCACTCTCACCCTCCTGCTACATGGGCTCCACCCGGTCCCACCATTTCTTCCCCTCCTCCAATCGAAGTCAGACACGTGTCCGGTTGTAGGGGGGTTGTAAAATTTGGTTGTAGGTATAGCAAAGCTCATATTTTATATACAGAGAAATCGAAAATGGTCGCTCTTCCTCAACTTAGGGTGGATGCACATCGGTTGACACCTTTTAATCCGATGAACTTTTGAGTGTGATTTGAGCATTTTAATTTTAGTGGACCCACGCCAGTTTGATACCTATAAGGGATTGTTTGGTAAACAGTAAGTGGATTTGGAATTTGATTTGAACTTTCAATGAGCAAATAAGGATAGAAATTTATGCACATGTCAATTATGGAAAGGAATAACATATTACAGGTCAAAAGCATCCTTTCCTCTTTTGAAATGTGGTCATGCTAACAAATAAACCATTGCAAATCTTCTGTATTCTTCCCTAAGATTCTTGATGCCCACATGAAACAACTCTACCTTGATATCCTTAATGTGAAACTTATGGGTAAAAGTGATAGATACCTAGGTCATCATCTTCTATTGCCTAAAACTAGAATTTCTACTCACTCGAAACTAACTCATCGAGTCGAGTGTATCCAAATTGAATGGTTGGGAAAGTAATTGCCTATCCCATGCGGGTCGAACAACTCTGATTAAATCAATTCTATCTTCCTTACCAACCTACTATCTGTCCTCTTATACCCAAACATGTGACAAGAAAGTTAACCCAAATTCAAAGGCATTTTTGGTGGGGCGGTTCAGGAAATCAGAAAAGACACCATTTCACTGGTTGGAAGGTATTCATGAAGCCAAAATCTATGGGAGGATTAGGCATCAAGGACTAGAGATTACAAATCAAGCTCTCATCACCAAATTAGCCTGGAGATTTTTAACCAATCCTAATGCAGAATGGGTGAAGCTTCTTAAATGCAAATATTTATCTAAATATGATTTCTAGTTAGCCAGAATTTCCCATTCTTCTTCTACTATCTGGTCGAGTATTCTTAAAAGCAGACAGATTTTACACAATAACATCTACTGGTTAGTCGGGGATGGTGCAAACATCAAAATCTAGAAGGATCCTTGGGTGTTTACACAACTTGGCTTCAAAGTTGAAGGGAACCCGGGTGCTCATGACAAAGTCCATTGGGTTCATGAGCTGATAAATCACCAGACGCATAGTAGGGAAGAAAACATCATCTTCAACCTATTCCCACTAATTGAAGTCTTCGCCATCCTTCAAATTCCTAATGGATCTTGTGACATGGAAGACAAACTAATTTGGATACGTGCAAAGGATAGTAATCAGTCTGCGAAATAGGTTTACAAATCTATATGTGACAGCAATGGTTCAAATCAAATCTCATCTCAAAGATTCACCAAATGGACATCACTCTGGAAACTTAATCAAATATGTCCTCGAGTACTCGCATTTGTGTGGAGAACCCTTAACAATTCCCTTGCTAATGGAGAAAACATCAAAAGGAGAATACCATCTTCCAATCCAAATTGCCCATTATGTCAGGTACACATTGAAACTTTAGATCACCTGTTACTTTACTGCTCTGTTTCAGGAAAAGTCTGGAATGAATTGTCGATAATTCAAGATCAAATTCAACCATCATCTACTGTAGAAAGCTAGCTTAATCTAGTTGTTTCTTTCAGGAGACGACATTACCACGACTACATCATTCTTCTACCTACTATGGTCCATTTGAAAGGCAATAGATGGATTTCTCTTCCGACAATCAACATGTTACGACCCGATCCCAAGATACTGGGTCCAGTCGGATCATGTCCAACCTGCACCGTTGTGAGACGACGACAGTAAGTTGTATCAATCAGTAGCAACGCAGGAACAACATTCTAAATACGGAATAAAAACTTTATTAAAACATTTGAAATGAAATTAGAGTCTAATTGGAATAAGCACACAGCACGAAACATTCAGTTATTACAACTTGTTCAAAAGAAGGAAAGAAGCTAATATAAAGGTGCATCTAGAACTCCTGGGTCCCCTATCCGGGTCCAGCTAACTCCTCGGAACTCAAGTCGGGTCCGTAGTAAGAGCTATAAGCCAGCTCCTCATCGTTGCAATCACCTAAAATATTGGTCTCCAGTCAGGAGGGAAACAAGAACATGCATATCCATTCCAGCATCTTAATGAATAATTAAAAGAGACAAGAAGCAATTTTTATAACATAATTTATTTTCTAATAATAATAAAGAAACAATGTTGCAATAAATCTCTGGAAATAAAATGATGCAATCTATATCTAGCAATAGTGTGTGAGCGCGTAACATTCTGTGGCCGGCTAGGGATGGAGGCAGTATGTGTTCTAGAGAACACGGTCCGGCTTCAGCCCAAGTGCGTTGGGCTTCCGCTATCCACAGTGAGGCAGTAGGGGGCTTTGACCACATGTATTAACACTACTCCCCAACCCGGAGTCAATGAGTCAATCAATCAGTCAATTTGATCCGAGAGGGAACCCGTGAGTCAAGTGTCGATACAATAGTTCTACGATGCAATAAATTTAATTATTAACTAAAATACAAGTTTGGATAAGTATGAACTTGTCTTAGTTTTTCGATAC
>JANAVB010017197.1:1517356-1629856 GCA_029216955.1 Iris pallida | reverse complement strand
GTCTCCCCTGATGCAGTGCTATATCCATCAAGCATGTGAAGTATTCCATGACAAGCGTGAATAGGTAAGGGGACAGAGGGTCACCTTGTCTAAGCCAACGGTTTGCTCTGGAAATACCCATATGGGGTGCCCTGGATGAGGACAGAGAAAGTAGAAGACGTGATGCACTCCCGGATCCTCGCAACCCAACGGTCCTCGAAACCCATAGCAGTCATCAGATGACAGAGAAAATCTATATTGACCATGTCATAGGCCTTCCTCAGATCCAACTTCACACAAGCTTTCTCCCCGCCAGGTTTACTGAATCCCCTCACCATCTCATACGTCAGAAGACTGTGCTCCGCGATCGACCTCCCCTTGATAAAAGCCGTCTAGTTCGGAGAGACTAAGTCCTGCATGATCCCCTCCATCCGTCGGCACATAAGGTGTGTAATTATCTTGTAAAGATAATTGCAGCATACAATAGGCCTGAAATCTGCCAACGATGTCGCTCCCTCCTTTTTTGGCACAAGTGTCAGAAAGGTGTGGTTCAGCTCCTTCAACAGTTTTCCTTTGGAGAAGAACTCCTGCACCACCGCAAGGACCTGATTCTTTAGAGTATCCCAGTGGCGTTTGTAGAACCCACTGCTAAACCCATCCAGCCCAAGTGCCTTGTTGGGGTCCGCCGTCTTGACAATAGATTCCACCTCCTCTAGAGTAACTGGGGCATATATATATATATATATATATATATATATAAAATGTCTGCTAGGGTTTTGGACGACGCGGGCGACCCCCTCTCTGGGAAATCGAGACCTGGCTCTGGGGGTCCCCTTCGTGGGACCCCGATACCGGGGGTGGAAGCGGGCTGACGAGCGACGGCGGCGACGTTCGATCAGGCGCGGGCGGCTGGAAGAACGTGGGCGCTCGGGCGGACGACCAGGTTGGCGCTGGCGCCCAGACGGGCGTCGGCAACCAGGCGAGCGGCCAGGAGGTGGGGGCCGGCCAGGCGGACGGCCAGGCGGCGACCGCTGCTGCTGGCTCGGGCTCCCAGGCAGGCGACGCGGATGTCCCTGCAGACGGCAGCGTGGGGGATGGCCGAAAGATCCCAGCGGCCGGGGCAGGCCAATGACGGGTGCCGGAGTAGGTTCGTCGGGATTAGCGGAGCGGTGGGTTCCCGATCTTCCCGATTTTCCTGGAAACCTAGATTTTTAACCTAGATTTGGGCCCAGTTCTCAGGAGGGCTAGGGGGAGGGAGGAGGCTGGATGACGGTTACGAGATGACAGAGGGCCAAGATGAGAGGAAAGGTGGGGGGCGATCAGACCCCCAAATGGTACGCTTCTATGCGGAGAGGAGAACGATCGAGGGATCGGGGTTGCGGACGTCGTCGCATGGCCCGGTGGCGAGTACTGGAAGGTCGGTAGGCTGGCGACCCAAGACGACCACGGCGGAGAAAGGAAAGGGTAAAGTGGTGGACCTGGGAGGCCAGAGCCCAGGGTCATATATGCATGGGGTCGCTCCCCGGGCACAGGGGGCGGCTCCCCACCCAGTGGGAAGGTCCTGGACTGATATCTGTAAACCAGTGGGGCCTAAAAGCTCCACTTCTATGGAGTACGTGTCACCGAAGAAGGTAGGAAGCAGCTTCCGGGCCTCGTTCCCTGCAGAGAAGATTGAGAAGGTGACTGCCTTCTGGGAAAACACGCTGGTTTTGTACGTCCTGGGTAACAAGCCATTCTATGGGCAGATCTGGGGGTATGTGGCGCGTGTCTGGCAGCCAAAAGGTAGCATGGAGATATTTGCTAGGGTAAATGGCTTCTACTATATGAAGTTTAGGCTAGCAGAAGATGTCACCAGGATCCTGCAAGGTGGTCCATGGACATTTGATGGCAGATTGATCATTCTGAAGGCGTGGACCCCAGATTTGCGATGTGAGAAGGAAGTCTTGAATGCCATCTCGGTTTGGATACACTTTCCGGAGTTCCCTATACGGTTTTGGAGCATCCTATTGCTGATACAATTTGCCAGCTTGGTGGGCACCCCGATCAAGGTTGATGATGCTACAGCCTATCGGTCGAGGTTGATGTATGCTCGAATATTCGTTAAAATTCGGGCTTGAGGGGAGTTACCGAGTCTATTGGAGTATGAAGTGCCTTCTGGAGAGGTCCTAACCCAGAAGATGGAGTATGAATGGGTTCCCCCAACCTGTTCACAGTATGTGTGTTTCGGGCATCTGGACCGTATATGCCCGTCATGAGGATCACAGTAGGCGTCGAATCCGCCCCCTATTGAGGTGCCCCCTATTAAGGTGTCTGGCCCACCACGGGCGATGGAGTTTCTATCCGGGGACGACACAGTGGAGGATATCATGCAAGAGGGAGACCGACCGATGGAGGAGGCTGGAGGACTGTGCCTCACTATCTCGCCCCAGCCGGCTCCTCCTAGTGGGACTATGATTACCTTCTCGGCGCAGAGGAGTATGGTCACCAAAGGTATGGTGGCCTCGGGGAGAGACGAGCGGGGGCGATGGCGGATCTTCTGAGGAGAGAGTCTATAGCAGGAAGAGACGTACTGGACCACTGTGTTATGGTCCCTCCAGTATGGAAGAACATTCTCCTGATAGGGATGAGGCGCTCTGTGTAGACAACCTGACCTGGGCTTTGGTGCTCTCCCAGGCAACGACCCAGCAGGCCCCTACTCCTGGGATGGAGGAGGATATGACAGCGACGGATGTGGTACCCCCCCAGGTGCCAGTCCAGGTAATATTCAGGGGAACCTATCTCTCAATAATTAATGGTGGTAATCGCCTGGAACATGAGGGATGCGTGTTCGTTAGGGAGATGGAGGGAGATTTGTAGGGTCTTACACAGAGAGAAGTGTGATATCTCTGTCCTACTGGAGACTAAGATTAAAGGAAAGAAGACTCTTGCTCGTCGGACCCCATCCCATTGGGTCCAACTCCACAACTTGGCTCTTTGCGACATGACAAGGATCTGGGTCAGATGAAATTCTAAGAGCTAGGATGGGGACTTGATCTTGATGATGGAGCAGCTGATTGCCATCTCTTTTACAAATAAGGGTGGTTTTCAGTTCCTACTCGGAGCGGTGTACGGTCACAATGATAGACGGCATCGGGAGATCCTGTGGAGCAATATTTCCAGGGTAGCTACCGCTGTCGACTCTTCGCACCTGTCGCTTCTCCTGATGGGTGACTTCAATGCCCTACTGCACAGAGGAGAGAAGGTGGGCGGCAGACCGGTTCCAGACCCGATCCTGTACGACTTCCAGAGATGCCTGCTCTGGGGCTTCAGGGGCTGTCGCGCTCGAAATTTAACTGGACCTGGCATAACAAAGCAGTCCGTAACAGGGTTGCTTGTCAGTTGGATAGAGCCCTGGGCAACGGGGAGTGGTTTCGTCACTTCCCCAACTCTTTGGCTGAGGGTCTGGCTGCTGGAACGAGCGACCATTCTCCCATCAGGATTGGCTTCACAGATCGGCCTACTATGAGGGCATGCCCCTTCCGGTACAACAACGCTGGTATTTATCAGAGGGCTACTTGGAAGCTGTTACGGAGGGCCTTACGAGCCGCTAGGAGGGTACGGCTTAGTATCATATGGTACACCGGCTCAAGTCCATGAAGAAGGCCTTACAGAGTTGGGTGAAGGGTTTGTCCAAGACTTCTCTAGAAGATAAGGAGGCAGAGCTACGGACCATCCAACAGGACATACAATCTGACATGTTGTGTTGGGACCTGGCGACGAGAGAGAAGGAGCTGATCGGAGAAGTTAATATTTTACGTCTGCATAAGAAGATTAGTGCGGCCCAGCGCGCTAAATGCTCCTGGCTCAAGGATGGTGACCGCTGCTCCAAGTTCTTCTATCACGTCATTCAGACCAGACAACATCGGAACAACATTTCCCAGCTACTTGATACGGAGGATAATCTGGTAGGAGAGTCGGCAAAGATCCAATGGGAGGCTGTCAGGTACTACTCTGCATTATATTTTTAGACTGATTATATGTCTACGTTTTCAGATGTAGTTATGAAGAGGTTGGTGACTCCTTATGGGAATAGCCTACTACTTGTCCCTGTTACTATAGAGGAGGTGGAGACTATTATCTCGATGGCGGACCCCAACAAAGCTCCAGGGCCGGATGGTTTTAGCAGTGGGTTCTACAAACGTCACTGGGATATTCTGAAGTTCTCGGTCCTTGAGACGGTACAAGAGTTCTTCACCAAAGGGAAGCTGCTGAAAGAGCTGAACCACACCTTCTTGACACTTGTGCCAAAGAAGGAGGGTGCGACATCGCTGGCGGATTTTAGGCCTATTGCGTGCTGTAATTATCTCTACAAAATAATTACGCACCTCATGTGTCGACGTATTGAGGGGATCATGCAGGACTTAGTCTCTCCTAACCAGGCGGCTTTCATTAAGGGGAGGTTAATTGCAGAGCATGGCCTACTGGCGCATGAGATGGTGCGGGGCTTCAATAAACCTGGAAGGGAGAAGGCGTATGTGAAGCTGGATTTGAGGAAGGCTTATGACATGGTCAACAGAGATTTCCAGGGCCACCTGCTGACTGCCATGAGGTTTGATGATCGCTGGGTTACAAGGATTCGGGAATGCATCACGACTCCCACCTTCTCCGTTCTTATTCAGGGCACCCCGTATGGGTTCTTCCATAGCAACCGTGGACTCCGGCCAGGCGATCCACTGTCACCTTACCTCTTCACTCTTGTCATGGAATACTTCACTTGCTTGATGGATATGGCGGTACATCATGGGAGGCTAGTTTCGCTGTTCATGAGAGTCGAGCCTCCGACCACCCATCTTATTTATGCTAACGACATCCTGGTTTTCATTCAGCCGTCTATGGAGGGCATGAACACGATCTCGGAGATTATGGGTGAGCTGAAATCCCTATCTGGACTCCAAATGAATAGAGAGAAGAGCATAGTTTACTTCAGTTCCCTTTCTCCCCAGAAGGAGGAGCAAGTCGATGCCTTGGGAGTTGAGAGGATTGACCTTCCGGTGAAATATCTAGGGGTTCCTCTGACTGTCAACTATGCTCAGGACCAGGACTGTCATAGCCTGGTGGAGTACGCACAGCGGAGGGTCGAAGGTTGGCAAGCCACTGGTCTTTCATTTGGGGGCCGCATTGAGTTTGTTAGATCGGTTATTTCGGCTTTGGCTCAGTTCTGGCTGCAGTCTATCCTGATCCCTGTTGCCACCATTAAAAAAGTAGATCCGATATGTGCCGACTTCATATGGAGGGGAGGTATGCATACGATCTCCTGGGAGCAGCTTTGTCGGCCCAGAAAAGAGAGAGGCGTGGGACTTCGACCATTGATGGAGATCAGGGAGGCCTCTGCGCTGAAGCTGGCATGGAGGTTCATCAATAAGGGGTCACTCTGAGTGGACTGAATGCATAACAGATATGTGAAGCGGGGCAACTTCTGGGCTTGTACTTCTGATAACAACTATTTCGTCTCTTTCAAGAGCATCTTGAGGCATGGGGGTCCTTCAATCTACCATTCGGAGGATCATGAAAGATGGAACTGGAACGGACCTCTGGCGGGATCCGTGGATAGATCGGCAATCTCTATTCGAGATGAGGGGAGTCACGTCGCACCAGGAGGTTGGGAGGGGGCTGACTTGCCAACCAATTATCCGAAATGGATGTTGGAGTCCTGAGTCCTACCGCCATACCGAGGAGCTTGGAGATGTTATCAGCACAATCGCTATTGACCCAGCATTGCCTGCTGATTGTTGGATCTGGGATCTGCCGGAAGATACTATGGGTTCTGGGAAGTTCAGTTTCCACAGCTGCTATAATCTTATTCGTCGTACATTCCCTCCTAGCACTGACTATGATTTCATACGGTACAAGTGCCTAGCCAAGAAGATGCAATTTTGTATTTACCGTCTCCTACTAGGCCGCCTGCTGACGAGGGATCGCCTTATCTCCTTTGGGATTCAAGTTCCTGACCCAGAGTGTGTGTTATGTAGATTGGAGAATGAATCGTTAGGGCACTTATTCTTTAAGTGTGAGGTATCCTAGAATATCTGGATGGATCAGTGCAGGAAGCTGGGTGGATGTCACTCTGGCAGGGAGATCGGTGATATTATCACTGTACTGAGGGATAGTAGAGGGAGTGGGCAGGGCTGGTTCAAGACCGCAAGAGTCCGGCTGGCTGCTGCTGTCTAGCATGTATAGAGGGAACGAAACTGCCGAATCTTCGAGGGACTTATCACCCCTCCTGTTGGCATCCTTCATAACATTGAGTTTGATGTAAAAGCGATGGATATCTGATGAGTGGGTCTCCCCACTCTGAGTGTATGATTGTATGATTACTTATTGATTTAGAATAAAATTTACCTTTTTCCATATATATATATTTTTTTCCATATATATATATATATATATATATATATATATATATATATATATATATATATATATATATATATATATATATATATATACAATATTAAAAGAATATATACAATATTAAAAGAATATTCGAATGTTCTTTTATTTAAAGTGATTTAATTCGTGATTTAAATCATATAAAGAAATTCACATGCATATGATTAAAGGAGATATCTTTAAGGCATATGATTGTTTTTTCAAATTAAAATTAGAATTTTGTCTTCAGTAGATTATTTTATTTGAAGTAATCCTTATAGATTATTTAATATAATCTTTTGATTCATATATTAAGCAGAATCTAATATGTTGATTCTTGATTACTTAATTTAAGATATGCATGTACAAAAGAATTTATGATTATTTAATTCAAATATGCATGTACATAAGGATTCAGTTACATATATAAGAATTTAGTCAACATTCAAAAAATTTGGTGCCTTTTGTAACTAGCAATAGTTGTCTAATATTCTAAATAGACACATTGAAACAAGATGTCGCCAAAGTGACCTCTCTTGCATAAATAGTCTATGAGGTATGTCAGATGTTTGTGTGTGTACATTCATACAGGTATTAGCTGGCCCAAAGGACGGTTAATACTTGGCTGAATTGCACACATACTTGTGGTGATAAATGTGTGACAATTATAAGGTTTACATGTAAATAATAACCCGATCCAAGGATAGGATTATTATTTGACATGATCTATTGTCAACGCTTGATCATTACACCAAGAGTACCACTTGCAGTTAATATTACTGTCCAAAGACTTGATATTAATGATGTACTAGGTATCTCGAGATGGGGTTAACCATTATTTGAATTTGTTTGACTATATTTTATCCTTTGGTTATTAATTAGAACATGTTTGTTTATTTATTTTTGTTCTCTTTACAGTTAGTGTTGCTTCAATATCTGCTAATCTGAACTCAATTCTAATGCTTAACGGGACAAACTTCAAGGACTGAAAAAAGAACATTTATATTGTTCTCGGCTGTATGGATCTAGACCTTGCACTTAGGACTGAGTGACCCACTACTCCTAAGGATGACAGTTCATCTGGTGACAAAGCGAACTTTGAGAAGTGGGAACGCTCAAACCGCATGAGTCTAATGAACATAAAGCGCAGTATTCCAAAGGCATTCAGGGGTGCAGTATCTGATGAGGTTACTAATGCCAAAAAATTCCTTGCTGAAATCGAGAAACGATTTGCAAAGAATGATAAGGCGGAAACAAGCACACATTGTTGCGCTTGATTACCATGAAGTATAAAGGCAAGGTAACATAAGGGAGTACATCATAAAAATGTCTCATATTGCTTCAAAACTTAAGGCACTTAAGCTCGACTTGTCGGATGACTTGCTCGTTTATTTGGTATTGCTCTCACTTCCTATACAGTACAATCAGTTTAAGGTCAGTTACAACTGCCAAAAGAAAAAATAGACTCTAAATGAGCTCATTTCGTACTGTGTACAAGAAAAAGAGAGATTGAAGCAAGATAAAACTAAAAGTGCTAATTTGGATACCGCCCCTAAAGACAAGTATAAGGGCACTAAGTGAAAGAATACAGAAGCTACTAAGGGTCCAGCGCAAAAGAAACAACAAATTGAAGCTAATGGTTGTTTTTTTTGTGCCAAGCCGGGACACGTAAAGAAGGAATGTACAAAGTACCACGCATGGCGTGTAAATAAAGGTACATTTCTTAATTTGGTCTGATGTTAAGTTAGCTTCAGTATCAAAAAATACATGGTGATTAAATTTTGGTTGCAATTACTCACATCAGTGTTTCTATGCAGGGTTGCCTGATCTATCAAGGTGAAAGACACATCTATGTGGGTGACGGCAAGTCGGTAGAAGTGAAAGCAATAGGATAATTTTAGGTTATTAGTTGTTATTGGATTTGATAGACATTTTTTTTAAAGCTTTTATTGTACCGTCTTTTAGACGGAATTCAGTTTTAGTTTGCTTATTTATAATTGTTCATTTGGGAACAATAAAATTTGATCTATCTTTAAATTCAAAATATTGTTGATATTTTTTTAAATATTCATGACAAGCTATATTCGTTTGAAACTATTGCGTCCTATAAAGAAACCTTGCATATGGAACCACGTGGTACAAAATACACACAAAAAAGTGAGACGAGACACTACTAAAATAAGCCAGATTAGCGACGTCCAGATACGTCGCTAATTACGGAAAATACGTCGCTAAAGGTAATTAGCGACGCCTTTAGCGACAGAAAATGAAGGTCGCGAAAAAGCTAGTCGCAGATGACAAATTCATCGCCCTACGTCACTGTTTGCGACGTCACTCCCATGTCGCTGGGTCGTCGCAAAATTAGCGACGGAGAGCGACGAAAATATTACGTCGCAAAATTAGCGACGTAGTACGACTACTTATGTGATGACATGGCATACTGTCACGTCAGCAACGTAGCGACGTACAGCGACGTAACGCCGCTAATTAGCGACGTATTAGCGACGTCCCCGTACGTCGCAGATCCGTCGCTATCCGTCGCAGAATACTGAAAAAAAATTAAAAAATATAATGTGTATTTTTGTTATTCTGTGTGTCTGTGTTTACAGTGTGTGTGAAGTGCAGTGTTCGAACCATCGACAGTTTTGCTTACTGTTCTATGTTTTATCTTGTATAGAAAGAGCAACAGTTCAGGGTGCACTTCTCAGAGCTTCCTCTTCACGTCCTTCACCTTCTCGGGATCTTGTACGACGTCCCGAGAGAGTGAAGGATGTGAAAATGAAGCTCTCAGAAGTATACCCTGAACAGTTGCTCTTTCTGTCCAAGATAAAACATACAACAGTAATCGAAACTATCGATGGTTCCGAACACTGTATTTCCCATACACTGTAAACACAGACACACATCATCACAAAAATACACATTATATTTTTTTAAAATTTGGGCAGCACCTCCTTTGTATATCAGATCATCGCTTATAACCCAGCGTAGGTATATTTGTCATCCCCGTCGCAGATATCATCATATATAATTAACAGTCTCCCATCATAACAGTCTACAACTAATAGATGAATAACAGTCTCCCATCATAATAGTCTACAACTAAATATCATACATGTACTCAATGAAAATACCAACAAATTAAATATCACAAACATACATGTCCAACAAACATACATGTCCAACAGAGTCAAATAATAATGAAAATCAGTGTACAGAACGGTCAATAGGCCCATAGGGCCAATACATACAAAGATGATAAAAAAAATCTACTAGATCACTGAGGACCCCTGCCGCGCATCTGCGATAGCATGTACTCATACTGCTCATGTGTGAGCTGCACCGTAGGGGCAGTAGGAGGCAGTACAATATCTGGAGTCGGCGCCGTCGATGGACCGGAAGGACGTATCTGCTCCACCCCTCGCAATCGCTCACCATGCACAGCAAGGGTACTCACCATCCTCTGAGTACTCTCCTCAATCGAAGTTTGTACCTGAGTGAGTGAGGCAGACATGGTCCTCTGCGATCCCTCAGCTCGACCTGTCTACGCTCTGTGCGCTGCGTAGACTCGGTGAGCGTGTACAAGCTGGCAGCTGTAGCATGCTGCAGACTCATCAGCTCCTGTATACCGCGTTCGACCGTATCAAATCGTCCGGTGATCATCGGAGGGTCGGATCATCGCTCTGCGGTAAGGTGATCAGAAATCTCCTGCTACAACTCGCGATGCAGCTTATCGATCTGACGACGAATATCCTGAGCTCGTGATGACGTCTGCGAAGCTGGAGACTGCGCACTGACAGAGGGGGACCGAGATGACTCTGAAGCCAAATAGGTGCCGTAGGATCCCGTACCGTAGTACGTACCCTTCTGAAGACCACCAATGGCGGTCATCCAGAGGTTGTCTGGCGATGGAGCTGTAAGCGGCTGGGAGGAAGTACCAGCCCCTCCCTCTGCTGAAGCACTAGCAGCAGCAGCAGCAGCCGTCTTCTCTTGTAGCCGGCGAAACTCGGCCTAGAATAATGTTTGCTAACGTGTAAGTGTTTGCTAAAGTCTATATTGATATCTATTTTTCTATTTTCTAAATTATAGTAAATTAATATAAAGAATAGAATGTACTTATGCCTGCGTCGCCCTCTCGTCAATGAACTCCCCAGCCCTCCGATTGGTGACCAGGAAGACGGTCACCATGTTCGAGTCCTCACCCTTTTTTATCTGTTAAAATATATTATCTATTATTAGTATTAAACATTCTATCCAACTATATATAAAATGATGTCCGTCATAGAAAATGTACCAGATGACAAAAATACTCCGTCATCGGAATGGAGCCACCACACCACTAACTAGCGCTCGACCGCGCCACCTTGGCCTTGTTAGACCGCTCCTGGTACCTGGCCTCTGCGAATATAGCCTTCATCGCAGTCCACTGCTCTGGCGTGATCCAACCATGGATCGGCTTTCTGGAGCGATCACGAGACTTCTGGTCGTGGATCGCATCACAGATGAGCTTGCCTGCGACGGCAGAAAATTGGGCCTCAATCTTCGCCACCCGGTGTGGTGGATAGAAATAGGTCCTCTACAAGAAGTAAATAGAAAAGTTATATAATATACACAAATAATTATTAAAATTTAAAAATAAACAATTTTTTTACCTTGAAGTGGGCCAACCAAAAGGTCTTCCTATCTGTGGGAGCATCTGAGTAGTTAATCCAAGGCCCACCATAGTTCTGCCTCAGAAATAACCACAGCTGTCTCTGTACTACAGGAGGCCGATATCTATACAATAATAAATTTTATGAATATATATGTACATATAATCATTTAAGAAATATATATTAACTAATTAACTTACTTCATAGGCCCGTCCGTCCAAATCTCCATACGCGTCTCATCCGAGGGAGCGCATGGAGGGTCGCTCTCACCTCCTGGCTGGACAGGATCAGTCTGATCGCCGTCCTCTATATGCTCGGCGTCGGCTCTCCCCATGGAGCCGTCGGTAGGAGGAATGCTGGACGCGGAAGGAATACTGGACGCGGGATCAGGAATGCTGGACGACAAGGGAGGAGTCGCCAACCTGCTGGAACTGCCATGTCCCGGTAATGGACCGGGAACAGAACGGTACACTGGCGTACTCGGAGATGAGGATGAGGGTACAGAATCTGCATCCCCAGTCCGAGGCAGACGGGACTTCCTAACATAATATCCTCCGCATCATCCGGGTCTAGTCATACCTGATAATAACATATGACAATAAAACAAATATACATATTTATATGATAGACATCACAGATTTTTCAAAAATCTCATAGTCACAGATAAAAGTGTCACTAAAGTGTCACAGATTTATATGATAAAAGTGTCACTAAAGTGTCAAATATGATGATAAAACAAACGTACAGATTTAATCCTCTTCTGAAAATTCATCTAGTTCGTTTAGCTCTTCTTCTTCTTCTTCTTCTTCTTCCTCCTCTACATATTCACTTTCATCTGCATCTTCCTCTTCAGATAATTCTACTTCTTCTACACAATTAGATGTGTAATGAGGAACTTCCGTCGTGTCCACTTCTATAATATTTGTTACAAGAGGTAGTTCATCCTCCTGATAAGCTACATCATCAACCTCAAAGGTATTTCTAGCTTTGGTCTTGCATACTGCCCACCAGTCCGACCTTGTTGTTCCCCGTTTAGGATAACTTGTGAAGTACACGACTGAGCCTAACTTGATAGGACAAATGGTTCATAGGCTTGATATCTACGCCGATAGTTTATATCCATAAGACCGTGCTTGTCTACTTTTCACCCTTGACCTTCAATCGGATCGAACCAATCACACCTGAATAACACAATCTTAGCAGGCTCTATTCCATAACTATATGTCAGCTCCACAATCTCCCGTAGGACGCCATAAAAATCGTTGCCCGTATCAACATCTTTGTAGTTCGAAGATCTGATACACAAACAACTATTTTTGGTGGAATCGAGATCCACAAAGTTGTCTCTGATCGAGCAAGTTGTTGACTTGAACCTAAACCCATTAACACAGTAGCTTGGCCATATTTTTGCAGCATAAATTGGTCCCTTGGCTAGCGTTCTAATAGACTCATTCTCAAGTCTTGCGTATGGACGATCGACCTAAATACCACAAAAAAATAAATTAAGCTCATTCTCAAGTGTATATACAGAAAGGTAATTACAGAGTTCTCAAGTCTTACATATGCACTCAACCATGATAGAAAATAATGCCTTATTTTTTGTTCTAGTTCTTCTTCTGTTATGTGTGGCCTACCTGACCTCACATCATCATTAAATATACTGAAAACAACATCGTTCAATTAATATAATAGTATAATAATCAACACTATTAAAATAATGTAGACGTATTAATTACTTACCCCTCCAACTTCTCTACTTCATCATCGTCGCAGTTGAGTAATACATACACCTGAGCATCCCTTAGCTCATCATCGTTCAGATATCTCTTTTTCATTTTACCCGATGGCTTTCCTGGAGCATTGAATACCTTCAGTATTTTATCATTACATTCATGATCTCCGTCGTCGTTTCTGGAAGCTCTTGTTCTATTAGTTGCAACATGAGGCTTGAAATACATCGAACAAAAGTTTGTGATCTCCTCGAGAACATAGGCTTCACAAATAGAACCCTCGACCCGTGCCTTATTTTTCACCTTTCTTTTTAGGTGATTCAAATGTCGCTCGAACGGGTACATCCATCGATATTCGACAGGTCCACCAATACGTGCCTCATAGGATAGATGAATCGGCAAATGCTCCATAGAGTCGAAGAATCCAGGAGGAAACACCCTCTCTAGCTTGCACAGTGTTACCGCAATATCCTTCACTGGCTTTTCTAGACGATTAACAAACAATTTCTTAGAACAAAGATCCTTGAAGAATATACTAAGCTCCGTCAATGGATTCCAAACTGCCTGCGATAAGAATTCCCAAAATGCAATTGGAATTAACCTCTCCATGAATATGTGACAATCGTGGCTCTTCAAACCCGTCAATTTATTTTCCTTCGGATCGACACATCTTCTCATATTTGACACATATCCGTCTGGAAATTTTAGGCCCTGGATCCACCGATAAAGTCTCACTTTATCCTCCTTGTCCAGTGAGAAAATTGACTTCGGCAGGAACTGTTTTTCATTCTCCTCTATCAAATGCAACACAGGGCGTTTGCATATTTCTTCTAAGTCCAACCTGGCCTTGGGATTGTCTTTCGTTTTTTTCTTTACGTCCATCACAGTATTAATTATGTTATCAAACACATTCTTCTCAATATGCATGACATCAAGATTATGTCTGATCAGATTGGTACTCCAATATGGCAGATCCCAGAATATGCTCCTCTTCGTCCAGTTATGATCTCTACCAAATTCATCGCAGTTGTACCCAGTTGTAGGATCTTCGATAGCACTTGAAAAATCTCTAACCTCCTCCTATATCGTGGCTCTGCACCACCTTGGCGGTGGATCACCCTTCTCTACAACGTCGGCACGGAATGCATTCATGTTCCTTCTGAATGGATGATCTTTTGGCAGAAATTGCCGATGACAATTAAAGAAGCACGGTTTTCCTCCGTGTTTCAAGCGAAAAGCCTTATTACGGTCCATGCAATATGGACATGAGAGACGGCCATGAGTTCTCCATCCAGATAACATTCCATAGGCCGAAAAGTCGTTGATGGTCCACATAAGGGTTGCCTTCATCTGAAAATTCTGCTTCCTGGAAACATTGTACGTGTTAGCGCCTACTTCCCATAACTGATTCAACTCATCTATCAAAGGCTGTAAGTACACATCAATGTTCCTCTTAGGATTGTTCGGACCATGAATTATAACGGTTAGAAACATGTACCGAGTCTTCATGCACATCCAAGGCGGTAGGTTATACGGAGTGACAATCACAGGCCGGTACGAATACTGGGATCCCGAAAGACCAAAAGGAGTAAAACCGTCAGAAGATAGCCCCAACCTGATATTACACGGATCTGAAGCAAAATTAGGATACACTCGATCAAAGTGCTTCCACGCTTCTCCATCGGATGGGTGATCCAACACTCCTTCAATCTGTTCTCGTATGTGCCAACTCATATTTTCGGCCGTCTCTTTCACCATAAATAATCTTTGCAACCGCGGCGTTAAAGGCAAGTAGTGCATTGAATCGGTCGGTCTTCTTGTACTGGTAGACCTTCCTGTACTAGTTGTCTTATAGCGATCAGCACCACAAAATCTGCACACATCTGCGTCCTTGTCGTCTTTGTAGTACAGCATGCACCTATTGCGACAAGAATCAATTTTCTTGTATCCCATCCAGTGCGATCTTACCATCCTCTTAGACCGATAGAAGTCTTTAGGTAACTTAGCACCCGCCGACAAGATCTCTATAATCAACTCCAACACTCGGTTGTAGCATTCTTGCGACATGTTAAAATTTGACTTAATGCTCAACAGTCTTGTAGCTACCTCCAACGGTGAATGATCCTCACAACCAGGATACAATGGAGTCCTTACATTCTCCAACAACTCCATGAACTTTGCAGCATCGACATTCGGTGCCTCCTCAGCTGCATCATGAACGAAACTAGTCCCCGCAGCGTCGAAAATCATGTTCACGCACCCGTCGTCGTATGCATGATTATCTGAAACAAAATTAGGTCCCGCATGCATGTACGGCTCAACATAAGGCTCCGGCTCTGATGCTAAAGACACAAGTTCTCCGTGTGCGGTCCACTGATAGTAATTAGGGGTGAAACCCCTCGAGTACAAATGATATGTCATTTCCACTTCTGGATAATATTTCACGTTATAATATTTTACACACGGACACTTAATTTTGGTGCCGTCCATATACTGAGGGAACGCCTTAGCAAACTGCAGGAACTGCTCTACTCCCGCTATGTATTCATCCCGTACACCACACATATCATCAGGATGACGATTGTACATCCATGAACGATTCCGCAAGTAGTAATTCATATCCATTTGGAAATAATTCTACAAAGATGGACACACATTATCCAATAGGCACAAATTCGTATATTATGTCTTATTATGGGACACACACTCAAGCCTATACTACACACTCACACACCACTCTACTATACTCACATAGACACATATAATTGTTACCTTATTATATATATATATATATATATATATATATATATATATATATATATATATATATATATATATATATATATATATACACCTTAATATTACACACACTCCAAACACTACACAAACCTATAGCTAATGCATACACACACTAATATCTATATCCCCATATACATTTAGTATCACACACTAATCAATTACTCTCAACTCTACACACACACACACACACACACACACATATATATGTGTAGCTATATTTACCTTGTAACTTAGTATCTTGAGATACCCAATCCTTACCTACACTTGGCAATTACAATAATTCTCTCTCTAATACTAGCTAATGATCTAACAATGTACTCCATCCCCGATCGGGTTTAAATTTTTATCCCCATCCCCGTCCCCGTTTAACAATGTACTCATGTATCCGAGCATAATAGTGGGTACAAGCACGTACCCTCTAAGCCTATTTGTTAGTACACAAGCCTTTGATGTCCTGATACCAACTTATCCACTCTGGTTCGAGCCCATACCTAAACACACATCTACTCTATGACTGCAAACCACTCCTTACTAACTGTCTGCTGCAAGTATCTCAAATCAGATACTATCATGTACTTTAAAACATTATGTATAAGCCTACTCCAGTGCCTAATATCTTGAGGCTTAACCTGTCCCTAGGCATTACCAGGTATCAGAGCCCCATATGAGGTTCCTAACTAGAACTGGGAACATCACCATGGCCAACTTTTCTACAAGTGAACACTTATACAAAGGAATGAATTAAATCCTACTTATCCCTCAAATTGCTACAGACCCTTCTACTCATACAGGCACCTATTTACAGGTCTGCTAGTACATAGCCCCAAGTCATGTGCACTCTTGCAGTGACTTGGTATCAACACTCTCTGGTACCAATTGCTACCTAGATATGCTAGTCAAATCTGATATCTAGGTGAAAACCTTATAACATAACATGGACACTCTTTCATTGACTTGATATCAGTTTGAATATAAAGGGAAGTTCACCTATTATTGTCTAATGGGTATCAAAGAGGAGTTCATGCCTAACATGCCTTCGAAATCCCCACCTGGTTTGCACAAGTCTGTGGCCTTCCTATATGCAGGGTAGGTACATGCTCGGATACATGAGCCTTGTTACTGTTATCAGGGATTTAGTTTAATCCCCATTCCCGTCCCCATCCCCATCCCCGTTTCTATATCCCCAAACCCGTCCCCATCGGGGAAAAAAATTCGGGTCCCCGTCGCGTTCGGGGGATCAAGTTGCCATCCCTACTCAAATACATACAATTGCTGTGTGTGTGTGTCCGTGTGTGTCTGTGTGTCCGTGTGTCCGTGTGTGTGTGTGTGTGTATGTGTGTGTGTGTGTATGTGTGGGAGAGAAGGAGGAGGAGGAGTTAGGTTAGGGTTTACCGGAGATGAGGAGTAGCTCGGATTGGGGGAGGAGGAGCTCGAGGAGGAGGAGCTCGACGGGGGGGGTAGGGGTCGCCGGGGGGGAGGGAGTCACCGGAGGGGGGAGGGAGTCGTCGAGAGCTCGAGGGAAAATTACAAAAAATTTGAGTTTTCGAGTGAGGGGGAAAAAGGAAACAGGGCCGTGCCCTAAGTAAAAAAGTTAGCGACGTCAACAGTCGACGTCGCTAAACGTCACAACCATTTTATATATGGGGACATATTTTAATAATATGTTGCTGAACGTCGCTATTCCGCGACGTATTTTATCTATTGTCGCTGAACTTCGCTATTCAGCGACGTTTTGCGATATCAATAGAAGGGAGTTGCTATATTACATATTTAGCGACGGTATTTTATTCCATCGCTAAACAACGTCGCTAATATAGCATATTTTTGTAGTGAGAAGTGTAATATTTTTTAGGATATTGAGTTTGGGGGAGAAATAAAGTCAAAGACATTATCTTTAAGGAGGAATCGATTGTGATTCATATTTTCACTTTTGACGATGTGCAGGATTTTGTGTCTTTTATTGATCAAGAAGTGAATTCGGAGCCTCAACAAGACAATGTCGAATTACCTCTACAAGTCGTTGTTGAGATACCTCGATAAGACAATGTAGCGACATCCCCCATTCAAGCTAAGGTAATTATTTCTGAGAAACAAACTCAACAACCTCAAGAACCAATAATGTTAAGATGGTCCACCAGAGAAAGGAGGAATATAATTTCGGATGATTTTTTTCATATTTCTCCAGGAACATGAGGAAGACTGTGGAATATTGGAAGATGATCCAATCAACTTCCATCATGTCATGAAAAGTTCTAATTATCAAAGTGGATTAATACAATAAATAAGGAGTATAAGTCTATGCAAGACAATAAAGTTTGGAAACTTGTCCAATTACCAAAAGGTGCGGAGTCCATTGGTTGTAAATGGTTATTTAAAACCAAGAAGGATTTGAAGGATAATGTGGAAAGGTATAAAGTACGTCTTGTAGCTAGTGACTTTACTCAAAAGTTAGGGATTGATTTTAAAGAGGTTTTCTTTTCGGTTTCTTTGAAAGACTCTTTTAAACCAATCATAGTACTTGTTGTACATTTTGATCTTGAGTTACATCAAATGGATATCAAAATAGCATTTTTCAATGGTAACATTGATGAAATAATTTATAAAGTACAATCAGAAAATGTGTCGAAGACCCAAAGAATATGATTTGCAAACTAATAAAATCTATTTATGGACTCAAGCAGGCTTCTCGTCAAAGTACTTCAAAATTTCACCAAATGATTATCTCGTTTGGTTTTGAGATAAACACTTTTGAAGATTGTGTGTATCACAAATTCAGTGGGAGTAGATATATTTTTCTGGTTTTGTATATCGATTAAAGTAATTAATGCAAACCAAGTGACACATGTCGCCAAAGGTGATAAATTCAGTCTCAATCAAGTGCCCTAAGATTAACCTTAAAGTTAAGAAAATGCAAGTCTAATGTATGCTCAAGTATGTACGTGGCCGGATATTACGTACATAGTTGTAATGTTAGGCAGATATTTAAGCGAACATGGAATGGATCATTGGGTAGTAGCCAAACTACTTAAGTTATTAATAGAGAACAAGAAATTATATGCTCTTTACAGGAGATCGTATAATTTTGGAGAGCATAAGGTATTCCGACTCCGATTTTGCTGGATGCCAACACAGCAGGAGATCCACATCAGGTTATGTTGGCTAGTGGAGATATATTTTGGATGAGTGTCAAACATGCACTCATAATTTCTTCCACCATGGCAGCAAGGTTTATAGCATGTTGTTAGGCATCTATTTAGGGAATATGGTTGCAGAATTTTGTCACAAGGCTGCGCCTAAAGTAGGGTGTTAAAAGACCACTTAAATTATGGTGTGACAATAAATCAGCAGTATTGTATTCCAATAACAATAGGAACTTGTATAAGTCAAAGGATATCGACATAAAGTTTCTAGTTGTGAAGGAATGAATTCAGAATGGTTAAAGTGTCCATATAGCACATTAGGACAAACTCCACGTTAGTGGATCCGCTCACAAAATTATTATCACCCAAGGTCTTTCATGAGCATACTACTCATATAGGTATTATCTTAATTAAGTATATGTCAATATAGTGGGAGTTTGTATTTTATGTATTTGGGTGTTATTTGGTTTTGGACACATTTATGTATTAACGTATTTTGGATATTTATCGGATCAGATATATGAAAAATTCAGTTCATTATGTTTTTATTATGTTAAAGTACTGATCTCACTAAAGTTAAGAAGAACCAGTTGGAAATAGACATGTGTTGATCACATTGCGTGTAATTTTCATGCTACGTATCTATGATTGATATATGTCATTTAGCTATATCGGTATATGTGACCATTGATGGTTTAGTTATGCTATATGTGACCAATACCGCTTTGATCCTATGTTGATATGGTTAATGGACGAGATTGTCCAGATATACCCTACGGATTAAGATAGCAATTTATGAGCTCACTAAGGTTAACACAATTATAAGGTTACATATGTGGCACAGTAGGAGATTGCTGAAATTATTCAATAATATGGACCACACATGTAAAATTAATTGCGTTGGACTATCTAAATAATTAAACCAAATTAAAGTGGTCTATTTGAAAAATTGGCTTAAGGGTATAATTGTCATGGAATTAATGTGTAGATACCGGAGATAAATCTAACTTGATGAGGGGCCAAATTAGAAATATCAATATATATATATATATATATATATATATATATATATATATATATATATATATATATATATATATATATATATATATATATATATATATATCATACGGCCACCAAAGAGAGGATTTTCTTTATTCTCTTCTGTATCCCCATCAACAGCGAGATGAACAAAGATTTCATCTTTGTTATTAAGGGTCGTAGCGGGTTGGAAGATCGAACCCATAAAGAGACGTCTGCTTCAAGATCCGTCAAGCCAAGACAATGAATTCAGGTGCGCTTCCGCATTTATTTTATTCTTCATCTCATGAATCAACATACATTAAATTACAACACATACATAAAGGTTGTTGATATTGTTATTTTATGTAAGTTTTATTTATTGACATGTTTAGTTCCATAATACGAATATGATTTCTTTGTGATGTACAATGTTTAGGTGGATGAAATGAGGACAAAAAATGTGTGATAACTTAAAAAACATGTTGCAGTCATCTTGAAAGAATTTTGTGAATGTTGATGGAAATGATTTATTTTTGTAGAATAACAAGGCAAATGTTAAAGGCCACCCCCAAATTACTAAGGGCCACCAACTTAAAACTTTAAAAAAATTTACAAGTTTACCATTTTGAAAACACTAAGGGCCACCCCACTTCTGTCAATTGAGGACTGCAGGGCTTGCCTGCAGTCCAAAGTGAAGACAGGACTGCAGTGCTGGCCTGCAGTCCTCAATTGACATAAATTTTTTTTTTTTTTTTGTCTACAGTGACTGCAGGCTTGCCTGCAATCCCAAGTGAAGAAAGGACTGCAGTGCTAGCCTGCAGTCCTTGAGCTTCTCGACCCAGGCCTTGGCCCCGTCCCACGCTCGTCGTCACTGCTCGGCGGTGGTGGTCGCGCTTCTGCTTGGACTGTTGGATCCATGGACGGCGAGCTCCCGGGTGGGGGTGATGACGAGGGCGAAGACGCCGAAGGGGTCCTCGGAGAGGCGGTGGAGGATGGGAAGGGCGAAGGCGGCGGTCTTTCCGCTTCCGGTCGGGGCTAGGCCGAGGACGTCGTCGCCGGCGAGGATGCGGGGGATGCAGTGGGACTGGACGGGGGTCGGCGTGCGTATGCCGAGCTCGACGCACACGGAGACGGCCCAGTCGGCGAGGCCGAAGGAGGAGAGGGACGAGGCTTCGGAAGTGCCGGCGTGGTCGTCGGCGTCGGCGTCGGAGAGGGTGCAGCGCGGGGGAGAGGGTGCTGCACGGGGGAGAGGCGGGGGAGAGGGTGCTGCGCGGGGGCTTCGGGTCGGCGGCGGTGGGGAGAGGGAGGCTGTCAGCTTCCTCCTCTTGGTGGCCCTTAGTAAATCATTTAACATTAGGTTGCCCTTAGTAAAAATTGGAAATGGTCTTGGTTGCCCTTAGTAGGATGGTTGCCCTTAGTAATTTGGGGGTGGCCTTTAACATTTGCTAATAACAACTCTCGAGGAATGTTACCCGAAAAGAATAAGACAGTGGGTTGCATATTAACCTTTTTTAAAACATTGAATTATTTTTCAAATGCCAGTACTTCATATAGAATATTGTTGACTATTCTTGATACTGTTGTACGTACATAAAAAAAAAATTCAAATTAAAGTCATTGAAATTTAACTTACGATCAACAATGTCCTAAGAAAGATTAAGTGGGTTTGTTTTGATTTCAATAGAAAATAAAACATTAGGGAAAATTGATCTTAAGGATTTAACCAATAATTTTGCATCAGAAAATGCAAGAACATTCTGTAAGTGCATACACGAAGGTCGTTGATATTGCTATTTTATGTAAGTTTTATTTATTGGTAGTTGATGATTTGACAAGGACTAGCGGTTGATATAAGTGTTAGGTTTTTTTTTGTTAGATGTTAATTTAGGAATGATTTCTAATTTTATTTTCGAGTACTGTTACTGCAGTTATTGTATCAAGATTTTTAATTTACTTATGAAATTTATGTTTTTATGCATGATTTGTAATTTTATTTTGAGTACTTGTAGATGGCTTTTTTTTTATGTTTCGGCTTACAAAATTTCAGGACCAGACAATTATTGTCCACATAAGAGTTTGACAAGAGGTATGACGAGAGTTGAAGTTAGCCAATAATACATCCTAGTTAGGCTTAGTAGTCTTCTTACATGGCGTCAATTGAAAATAGGAGACCTATCAAAGTCAGTTTAGAAAAATCTACAACGGAATTCATTATATTCTTGTTCAAATTCTTTCAGAACCTTGATCCACGACTACCTTGAGAAAGAATTCAAAATTCAAAATGAGCCACCGAACAAACTTCACCATATACATGACCAGCATGCAAGTTCAATCAGTAAATATGAGGCAAGCGGTGAAGCCTTGACCACCACCACCTACAAGGATTTCTTTCTAAGCCGAAACAACACGAGGTGTTCTCAAGCGGTGAAGCCTTGACCACCACCAACAACAAAATGAACCGTTGCATTAGGTCACCATAGAGTGGGCTCACCACTCCCTTCTCACAGTGTTCGTCGGAGTTCCTTACGGACATATTCACTATGGGTAGAGACATATTCACTGTGCGTAGATTGACTGAATGCAGAAAACCTTCCACTTCCATGCAATCGTGTTTTGCCTTAGGTCACCATAGAGTGGGCTCACTACTCCCTTCTCACTATGTTCGTCGGAGTTCCTTACGGACATATTCACTATGCGTAGAGACGTATTCACTGTTATTGACTGAATGCAGAAAACCTTCCACTTCAATCGTGTTTTGCATAGGTTCTTCAAGTACTGTCACAAAAAACCTTCCCCAACACTTTACAAACTTTCAATGTCTTGTCCCTTCGGTGAATCACTTGGCCCTGAGATATTTTTGGTGCCATGGAGCTAAACCAATGAGCAATTTTAATTTCCTATAAAGAAAATTGATATACATGTTTCTCAATTTGAAAAATAATAATAATAATAAGTTTCAAAATTAAGCTTCTTTCACCATAATCACCTACGTAGTGTATATATAAATCATCAAACAATAGTTGTTATCAGTATACATTTATCTCAACCAAGATTTGTATACTTTTTAGTTCCAGAAGGCAGCCTTTGTAACCCCGAAAACTCTGCAATTTATGACTTGTGCAATAACTTAATCAATTGGTTCGGAGTATTTTCATTCTATACATACCAAGCAAATTCGTATCAATAGATCGGTCTTAATGTTTCCAGTCTAAGGTGCCAAAAACAATCCAATGAACTCCTATTCTAAACAGCTTGGATGTGCCATTTTCATGTCAGAAACTTCAATATGAGCAGATCATGAGTGTTCATGCGACTGTATGACCAGTCCTATTTCTCGATTGCTGAGATCTCATACAACACAGTTTGTTGAATAATGACATTATTGTACAACAAATTTTTATAATAATTAAACATCAGAAGCACTTCTTGTGAACAATCGCTGGCCCAGTCTCATCGTAATCTCCCTTGGTGATATGCTGATTTTGAGGGAAAACAACTTTAGCCAGTATGGCACCCCCCATCCAGGCAGAGTTCTTGATTAAGTTTTCTGGCATGTACTCCGGAGGCTGCAAAAAGATGGAAAAATGGTATGGTTTTCTTCGACAAAGCCATCAATGTGTTGCCTAACAGTACACTGGATTACATCTAAATGTGCATACCTTGACAAGAGAAGGCCGAATGGATGAAGAACATAAATTTGCTTCTTTCTGGAACCGCTCCTCAAAACCTGGTCATAATCATGTTAGAATGAAAAAATGCCTCTACTATTAGGGCCACGTTTGGTTCGCGGAAAGGAAAGGAAAGGAAATAAATTCCTTGTCCTTTCCCTTTCCTTGGGGAATTGTAATTTCCATCCATTTTCCTTTCTGGTGTTTGGAGAGGACACGGAAATTAGAAGAAGAATTAAATTCCCTATAGTGGGAAAGTGAAGCCTTGGTTGGATGGGGGAACCACTTTCCCCCTTATTTTCCTTCCCTATGGGAATCATTTTCCTTTCCTCATACTTCCTTTGACATCCAAACATAGGAAATGAATGACTTTCCTTTTCCAACCCCATGATTCCGCCAACCAAACGAGTATAGCAAAACCCAATTGACAAATGCAGTGATGCAGAAAGAAAACTCCAGTCAATTATGAAAAGATAATGGGTTCAATTCACTGGTTCCGCCAAGGTCAGCCTTAGATTAGTTCAGTCATACAGAGGTGCACTTAAAAGTGAGGGTCTGCTGCCCTTCCCCATAGGATCCCACTGTCAAGAAAATAATTTCTGTACATCTCATTTTGATCGAAACCAGATCCGGGCAGTTTCAGATGTTTCGGATTGGAGTTTCGGAGTTCTTGGCTTCTGATAGAACAATATTCAAATTGCTGAACTGAATTCATCCACAATGATGTTTAATTTACTTGCTTTAGACAGTACACCCACAGTAGATAATTTTGAATGGAACAATATTAAGATTTGAACATTGTGAATATATAACATATAACTCCAACAAATGGTAATAGTTACATTGCTTCGGTAAAGAATTTTCTCGACACACTAGTTAATCTTCAGCATGATCAAATCATGTTGCCGTCTTTTTTTTTTCTTTTTAACTTTTTAGTTGCTTAATTGGCTGTAAAAGAGGCACAATTCAGTATCGACGAGGATGAGTATTGGATCAAAAATGCAAAAAAGGATACAGAAGTCCGATACATATCAACCGATATATATCAGTATGGATACGTAAAGGGATCGATTCGTATAAGGCCAATGCGTACGAGTATCAATATGTATTAGTATCGGTCAATACTGCAAATCATGATTTAAAACCATCAATTTTGGTCCATTAACTCGGGTTTTTTTTTCCCGAATACCAGGTAGATCACAAACTCGGGAACACCTTAACTAGAGTCCAATCAAAACTATTAATTGCTCGTTGGTACCAAGTAATGTTGTCAAAATCGGAACACATCGTAAAATCGTAAAAGGGTCCATATTGGATCCGGATCGTGAACCATAAGATTCTTGATTTGAATCTTGATTAACTCTTTAAAAAATTGAAATAAATATTAAAAAATATGGATATAAGAGATCATGCATAACTGACAAATAGATCCACAAAACAAGTAGGTTTTAGCATATATCGTGCACGAAACAAGTCAACAGACTCAAAAAACTATATTTAGTAGGATCACAATATGCTAAAAAACCAAAAGCCACAATATTTGTGATGTACATGTTTTCGGTCCTCATCCACAACCATGCAATGCTCCGATGTCACATCCAGTGTTCTAAACACCGTTTTTGTCGTAGGCAGCCCTGCGGTTTGGCGGCATAGGTGTAGATGAGGTGGTTTATCTCGGGAAAGAAAATTGTAAACTTCATATAAAAAATTGAAAGGAGAGAGCACGACACAGTTTCTGGACTCTGGACGTTCTTTATTTTAATTTATAACTAATGTCAGTTGGAAAAATTAAACTCCATATTCTGCACCAAAGACATTGTCAGTCTGAATAAACTTGAAATCCTCAAAATTACAAATAACTAACTTCAGCTTCTTAAAATATTATTTTATGTTTACATACATAGGCAGAATGCCATACACACGAAGGCAAGATGTATTAGATGCCTAGGCGGATGCTGCCTAGGTAGTAGGCAGGACCCTCTCCATCGCGCACATGCCTACCGCCGTTTAGAACCTTGGTCACATCCTTTTTCTTCCCATCTTCCAAAATCGAAGAAAAATTGAGTAGAAAAATAGAACCATTTAAAAGTTACCTCGAATTGAATTTCGTAACAACTGTGTGCTTCTATCTTTCCTAAGCCATAAAAGTCCACTACAACAAAAAAAGGACAAATGAGGAAGAAATAGTTTCTTCTCCTAGAAATAGGAAAGTATTTTTGACTCTTCGTGATCCGATTTTTTTACCCTTCGTTGGACGTATCGCACGATAAAAATTGTGTATTGTCCGAATTTTAAATTGAATCTGGTCACGAAGAGTCAAAAATACTTTCCTATTTTTTTGGAGAAGAAAAAGAGCATAATGGAGGTATCTGATCAACTTGAATATGAATAGCATAGGAAAGTATAACTTAAAATTTCCTAAATATACCTCAATTTTGAAAGAAAAGTCAAAAATATAGCCCCAACCACAAATCGGGTCCTTGGGTCGGGATCGTCGCCCAATCCGGGTCGAGATCACCCGATCCGAGTCGGATGCCGATTCCATCCTGGATCATACAATCGATCAGGTACATCGCCCAATCCGGGTCGAGATCGCCCGATCTGAGTCGGGTGCCGATTCAATGACCTGGATCATACAATCGATCAGGTAAGACTCTTGTTCAACATATTTTATATATGGAATATAGACCACAAAGTTAAAATGGAATCAGATTGTAAGATCCATGATCCGGATCTCGGACAAAACAAGGGATCCATGTATGGCTCGCAAAGAGTCAAAATTTGATTCGATCTTAAGATCCATGATCTGGACTGCAAGATCCTCACAAGAAGTAATCTATGTATGGATCTAGATCACAAATAGTCAAAATTGAATCGGATTGTAAGATTTACGATACCCGATCGTATGACAAGATCAAGTAATACGCATTGAACACAATTTGACGTATTAGACAATACGTATCACATCGAATGATAAGAAATGTGCATCGTCCGATTTTTTGACCGCTCGTTGGACGTATCGAACGATAAGAAATGGGTATTGTCTAATTTTTAACCCCTGGGACATATCGAATGATAAAAAATTGTGCATCCTTCAATTTTTGACCCATCGACGATCACACGACGTATTGGATGATACTAAACAACAAAGTTTCCAATTGTCAACTAGCATTTTGAACAACGAACATAACACTACAAGAATTGGGCTTGCTTTGGGTGGTTGAGAGATCTCTATGAAATACTTGAGGCTTACTCCTTGAAATAAACCAAAGATATAGATGTGTTGTGACAATAGATAGGTTGTAGTATCAACTACTTGTGCGGCAAAACTGCAAACGAAAACTTTGTTGGCTATTGCTAGAGATGTAGCTCAAAATATTACTGGCTGGCAGAAAATAGAGGATGGTGCTCCAGGCAATAGGACTAAAATAATACTTCTTCCTAGATACGAGGATAGAAGTAGTTTTTTATCTTTGGTTCGCAAATAGTTGAGTTACCTAAAGGATATCTGGGGTCTGGATATTGAACCCTATGATTATTGATTAAATCTATAAAAATATCAAATAAATATAAAAAATATGGACAATTCAAATATAAAAGATATCATGCATAATCGATAACTATCTCCACAAAACAAGTACATTTTAGCATATATCATTCACAAAACAAGGCAACCAACTCAAAAACTATAGTTAGTACTTGTAGGCTTCCAAAATGTAAAAAAAAAAAAAAAACCAAATCATTACTCTCATTAGACATCTTCATCACTAAAAATTGAGAGGAGCATTTATGCGCTGTATTCTCATGTTAGGTTATACACAATATGCTTAAGTTAGGTTATCAAATATATATAGCCACAATAGTTGCAAAAAACAATATGCTCATTTTTAGTGATAAACAAAAGAAATAACCACAATATTATCATGCTAGGTTATCCAAATATGTCATATATTCCTAAAAAATCATCAAATCTGAGTTTCTAGACAATAAACTAAAAAAAAAGTCAAAAAATAATACCAATTTACCAATAGAAAACAACAAAGTACAGCATTAAGTTTAAAAACTATAACATCACGCACAAGTCATTATGACAAAAGACAAATTCTCAAAAGAAAAAACAAACATAAGATAATCAACGAATTAATGTTTCATATTCCTAAATGAATTAAGGAATTATTCTTCTTCCTACTCAATCATCCACCATTCATCTTCATCATCTGTCTAGGAGATCATCTAAGTCTACAATATCATCATCGAAAATGAAATCTTCATCATGCCCAATCTCCTTTTTTTATTTGTCTATTTTAGTTAGTAAGCTTTCTTCTTAAAACTAGACTCTATTTGGACCTTTAAAACTTGAGCATATAACTTTAAAAACCAACAAAACCAAATAAGCCCATAAAATTTATAAAATGACTCTAAACAAAATAAAAAAAAAACTGCATAAAATATCCAACACACCTAGGTACGTCTAGGCTCGCCTAAATAGTTTGCAATATCAACTGATACTAATCCGATACGACCGAACCGATACGACCAATACTGATACGGTTTGGCATGTCCTGATCCGATACCGACCGATACCAATACATACCGGCATTGGGAGTCACTTTTCCATCAATTCTTTAAAAAAATGAACGACAAAAACCAATCAACAAGGGTGTAAAAGTCTAGTAAGGTTGTAAAAGCATGTAAAAGAAAAAATATCAATCGCAGGTAAAACAATCGGCAATGATGACCACTATTTCGTTCAATTACAAAATTACTAAGAAACAATACAGAAAATACTTAAAACTATGCATAAATGTATAAATATTTTTCTAAAATTTTAATAATTTATTAATAATTATTTGCTTTCCAAAAACAAAAGATTCGATACTCTGATATGAAACTGCCGATATTGTTGATACCGCCAATACTGCTACTCGTAGGAAGAGTCGGATATTGTTTTCGATACCGACACTACGAAGTACGAACCTTGCTAATTACCCATTCACCTAATCTCACCTAGACGTCACCTAAGAAGATACCTCGTCCGTCTTTGGATTAGGCGGTAAAACATCGCCTCTCACCTTTTGGGCGCCTAGGTATGCATGGACGGTGCCTTTAACAATGCTAGTTAGTCTATACTTGTTTATCTCGCATGAGGGTAGTGATTGGGATAGGATTGGATCATGATCATGTATTGCCGAGACATGTCAACCAGATCATGACAAATTGAGTCTAGCATATATTTACTCTATATAGATCATGAAAAGTTGAGTCCAGCATATGTTTATACTCTATATAATAAGAGATCTTGACATGTATAAGGTTGAGTATGTCATGTCATAAACATGTCATGTATTACGGAGTACGTGCCAAGCCGAGACATGTGATTTACTAGATAGGATTGGTTATACACTACCCTTCTATGCTTGCAAGTAAGTGCCTTAACACATGAATGTTCAAGTACAAGACTTCTTACATATTATGACAAGCCATTACGGATAAGATAAGCCATGAGCCTACAGGTAACTTGTATAAGACTGTTTATGAGCCATGTTTAGACTTCGGTTGCAAGTTTATATATATATATATATATATATATATATATATATATATATATATATATGGGGGATGGGGGAGACGTTGAGTGTCCACATAGGAGCCAATCTTGTCAGCATTAATATTTAATCATGATATCAGACATGATACCCTTGACCTACCCATACTATCACGACAATATACATATGATTATTATTACATTTCCTTCCAGACCCTGGCACGCTACATGTAATTCGGAGACGATAGGTATGGTGACCGTGGACAATAGATTACTATGGAACTCAACTATATAGCACTGAGTACTAGTATCCATAGTTGGCATATGGGGGTTGGACGAAGTTATGCATGGAACACCCTTAAAATATGCATTATGCAAAAATTGGTGGTAAAATAGTAAAAAAATGTTCAAAATGTATCGACCGCTGCGTAGGCGGCCTAGGCAGTAGGCGGACTCTCCCCGCCGTGCACCTGCCTACCGTCGTTTAGAACCTTGATGACTATATCCGCTTGTCAATCTACTTAGAGATGGCAAGGGATAAGCGGACCATGTGGCAGTAGTCTCCAGATCGAATCATACGTAATGTGATGAATTGCATGTTATGACCCAGCATTGGCCCATCGTGTCCAGTAGTTAGTGATGATGATTGTAGCTTAACTTTATTTTATTGCACTTTACATTTTTCATCTTAACTATTATTATATTAGTAGTGCTTATATTTTTTATTTATTTTAGTAGTGGGGGCCTGCACCATCGATTGGAGGGGAGGGGGGCGTGTCTGCTCGATCCAATGGTCGAGGACGACGGGGCTCCCGATCCGGACCTATATATATATATATATATATATATATATATATATATGACCCTTGCTGGAGATCAGGGAGGCCTCGGCTCTGAAGTTAGCATAGAGGTTCATTAAAAGAGGATCTCTATGGGCTGACTGGATGTACAGTAGATATGTGAAGCAAGGCAACTTCTGGACCTGCTCCATCGACAACAACAACTCTGTTACTTTCAAGCATATCCTGCGACACAGAGCTGTACTCAAATCCTCCATCAGGAGGTCCATAAGAGATGGAGCTGGAACTGACCTCTGACGGGACCCATGGTTAGAGCGTCAATCTCTGTTAGAGATCCTGGGAGACCGGTCGCACAGGGAGGCTGGTAGGGGGCTGACCTGCCAGCGCATTATCAGGAATGGAGTTTGGAGTCACGAGTCCTACCGTCATACTGAGGAGCTTGGAAAGGTTATTCGCACGGTCGGAATTGATCCGTCGCTGCCAGCTGATTGTTGGATCTGGGATCCGCCGGGAGCTACTGGGGGTTCTAGAGAGTTCAGGTTCCAAAGCTGCTACAATCTTATACGCCATACTTTTCTTACTAGTGCAGACTATGAATTCATATGGTGCAAGGAACTGGCCAGGAAGATGCAGCTTTGTGTCTGCCGTTTACTTCTGGGTTGCCTTCTGTAGTGCCCCGTCCCTACATCGTGCCACGTTTCCATCCACGGGGTGCGCGAGAAAGGAACATTGTCGCTATCAATTCGGTCGGGACCGATAGGTCGGAATCGGCCGAGTCGATCGAGAACGGGAACAGTTGAATTAAGATCCATTCCACGTTATGGAATGGCTTCTTCGGAACAAAGTCCCATATTCAACGGGTTGCGCCTCAAGGATTGGCTCTGCGGCTGAGTCGAGAGAGACCTCCCGTTGCTCTGATTTTCATGCCGCACTTGATTTGGCTTTGGCTTTGGCTTTGGTTTTCGTGAATGTGTTTTTCGTGAATGTTTCCGACGGGTTTTCGTGACTTGCGTTTTCGAGCTTCGCATTCATATCGAAATTCCTTGAATTACACAGTGTTCTAATCAGTTGCTTATGCGATTGCAGATGATCGCGTAGGCGACGTCAGCGCAGCCAACCGGTCGCTCGCTTGAAGCAAGTCTAAGGCGAGTGGCTGACCTCCTTCGCCTCGTCCCTCTACTTCAAAATCAATATGAAGTTAAATGAATGCTTGTCATAATAGTGTAGAATCAAAGAAATCGTGACACGATTCTTCACGAAACACTTGCTATCAAACTGCCGGTATTGAAAATGGAAAACGTGTTTTCTTATGCAATTCCACTTAGCTAAGCAAATCGACTAAGTTCAAAAGAACGTCTAAGTTTCGCACATAAAAGAGAAAGGATAAGGTTCTAGAAAAGAGAGAATTTTTCAAGAATCTGCAAAACGATCATTGGACAACTTGTCGACAAGGTGTAGTTTCCTCGAACGGTTGCCTAGGCCAAGGGACCGATTCGGCCCGGGAGGAACGAGTATAGCAAGCGCCAGCCTTTCATCGGCGTAGGTTATTCGGGAACTTTCGCACAGGGCTCACTACCCGCCGCGAAAGGGTCGCCGTCTAACCCGACTATAGTCCGTGATGGCTTGACATTGCCAGTGACCTTCACACCCTTTCACTGCTTAACAAATGTACATGACACGGGATGGATATGATAGTTGCTTAATGTTATACAAAGTTCATATGCTTGCCACAAAACATGTTAACATGCAAATCGAGCAGGATGGTTAGAAAGATCACAGAAATAGCTAGCTAACATGTTTACAAAACTTCTTGAATCAAATGCAGAGCTTGGATTTTAATTAGCCATTCACCAGTACATGTGATCGTACTGATCCTCGCTCTTTGCAGGTCCCGCGAATCAAGAAGGACGCGCGAACTAGCTCGGCGGTGTTCGCGATTTTGAAGCTTCGGTCGCGCGTCGAAGACTTGTCCCTGCAACTCCACTTTTGAAGACTCTCAACTGTCCAAGGAAGATGGCTCAGCGTCCCTCTATTCCAGGTTACTGGAGTACTCTGTTGTATATTGAGGGATGTGTGCAATGTATGGAACGGCTATCTCATCGGCACTCTTTTGTAATTGAGACATGTTGTAGCCCGCGCGACATGAGTCATGTACCGGAGTCTGTAAATGATGTTTATTATCAATAAAGATCAAAATTTCTTTTACTTAATGTGTGATTCAATTTGTCTGCTCATTCTCTTAGATCTCGTGTCTCGGATTACCTTATGACTATGCCTTGTGCGATCGCAAATTAGGTTCGCACGGCATCACGCCCGGGAGACGACTATCGATTCGACGGAATCGGGACGTGACATAATGGTATCAGAGCACGGCTTTACGTCCTTGGCCTCCAGTGTCGAGTTTCTAGTCTCAAACCGTTGACCTCGTGTCGATGAGATGAGTTGTTCCATACGCTGAACCGAGGATATTTTCTGAAACTAAAGAGAGTTGCCTTTTTTTTTCCTGCAATTGCGGGAGCTCGGACAGAGGACGAGACGAGCGCTTCTAGCGGCTCGAGTACTTCCAGACCCGAGCATTCCGTCAACCCAACGGGAATGACGCCTACCGTAGCTGGACCTTCCGGCAACCCGATGCAACGGATGCTGCAGATGCTCGAAATGCAGCAACGTCAAAATGAGCTCCATCGCCAGCAGGCAGAGGCTCGTCAGACCCAATTCGAGAATCGGTTCGAGGCTCAATTCAAGCTGCAGTAGCAGCAGCTGAATACACTCCAGCAGATCGTGCAATCGGTCGTGGTCAACAACAATTCAACGATGATGCCTGTCGTGACCGAGCCTGCGGTTCGATCCAACGAAGCTGAACTGGAGGCACCCGTGCTCTCACCTGCGGCACCGAGAAGTTCTAACTTCGACGTGTCAAAATTTACGAAAAGCTGCCGCACTTCCTTCAACGGCACAGAAGATCCCTCCGTGGCGATCGACTGGTTGGAGGAGCTGGAAGACAAGTTTGAGCTTCTGGGTGTCGAAGACTCAAAGAAAGTCGTGTGTGCTCAACTTCTAGTTCGAATGAACGCGCACAATTGGTGGGCTGTGCAGAAGCGGCTATTCGACGTGAAGACGGGACGGCGGCGATCTCCTGGGCTACATTCAGAAATGCGTTCGAGACCGAATATCTTTCTGCAGCCATGCGACAGGAAAAAGAAAACAAATTTATGCAGTTGAGGCAAGGGAATATGACAGTGCGACAATATGCGGCCGAATTCAACAAACTGGCCAAATTTGCTGGAGCCTATCTACCTACCACTGCCATTCGAGCTCGACGATTCGAAGTGGGCCTGCATTCCTCTATTCGTGCTCATGTCTCGGTGCCTGAATACAAAACCATGGACGAGGCACTCAACCATGCCCTTCGTCTGGAGTCCGAGTATCCTCCTGCTACTACTGGCGTTGTTCACTTTAATAACAAACGCCATAGTAATGCGGGAGGCAATAACACGCACAAGCGTCAAAATCGCGGCAACGGAGGCGGCAACCAGACGAAGGATCGAATAGTCTGCAATTTCTGCCACAAGGAGGGGCACATGGCCAACGAGTGCCGATTGAAGAACGGTACATGCTTCGGGTGCGACCGAATGGACCACATCGCACGCAACTGTCCGGAGAAGCCAAACCAGCGCCCCCAACAACACCATCAGAACCGAGGCCAAGTACCTCGGGGTCCACCGACCGCACAACAGAATGGCCAAGACCGTCGCCCCAATGCTCAGGGCCGCGTCTACGCCATGACTCGAGACGAAGCGTTCGCGTCTGACATAGTCGTGACAGGTATACTGCAATTCAATAATAAACCTGCTCGTGTATTGTTTGATTTAGGTGCCACGCATAGTTTTATATCGGCGGACTTCACCGTCGAGCACAAATTTCCCCTGACACCACTGGGTATCGATCTTACTGTTAACGTACCGTCGGACATGCCACTACTTGCAAATTTAGTCTGCGGAGACGGAATCATCTGTATAGGTGGTCAAAAGATCAGTCTTGATGTGATAGTTCTAGACATTAAGGACTACGACATCATTCTGGGGATGGATTGGCTAGGTCCGTACAACGCAACCATAGACTGTGCTGAAAAGAGGGTCACATCCGCATATCTGGAGTGCTTGAATTCTGCTACTCGTGTGGTGAGGTGTCGCCGACCTACATGGTAATCTCCGCAATATCTGCTCGACGGATGCTGCATTCCGGATGCGAAGGCTATCTAGCGTCCGTTCGAGACATGCGACAGGATGGTGCAAACGTGGGTCAGACCGATGTTGTGGCAGAATTCCCAGATGTGTTCCCGGATGAACTGCCCGACATGCCGCCCGATCGAGAGATTGAGTTTACTATCGATACATTCCCTGATACTCGACCGATCTCTAAAGTTCCGTACAGAATGGTCCCTGCAGAGCTAAAAGAACTCAAAGTACAGTTGCAAGAGTTGCTCGACAAGGATTCATTCGACCCAGCGTCTCGCCATGGGGAGCGTCCGTGCTGTTTGTCAAGAAAAAGGATGGCTCACTGCGTCTTTGTATCGACTACTGCGAGCTAAATAAAGCCACCGTCCGGAACAAATATCTCCTGCCCCGCATAGACGATCTGTTCGATCAGCTGCAAGGAGCTACGATGTTCTCTAAAATTGATTTGCGCTCGGGTTACCATCAACTCAAGATCAAGCCGGACGATGTGCGAAAGTCTACCTTTCACACTCGATACGGCCATTACGAATTCCTGGTAATGACGTTCGGCCTAACGAACCCCCCTGCTGCTTTCATGGATTTGATGAATCGGGTGTTCCGACCATTCATCGACAAGTTCGTAGTAGTCTTTATCGACGATATACTCGTCTACTCGAAGAATAGGCAGCAACACACTGAGCATCTACGGACCGTGCTCCAGACCCTTCGAGAAAATCAGTTATATGCGAAGCGAAGCAAATGTGAATTCTGGCTGAGCAGCGTCGCATTCCTCGGACACATCATTTCAGCTGAAGGCATTGCAGTCGATCCAAGGAAAGTTGAAGCCGTTGTCGATTGGAAACGGTCAACGTCCGTCGGCGAGATTCGAAGTTTCCTTGGATTAGCGGGATACTACCGACGCTTCGTGAAAGACTTCGCGAAGATCGCATCGCCTCTGACTCGCCTCACCCAGAAAGGAGTCGCATTTGAATGGTCAGACGACTGTGAAGCTTCATTCCAAGAGTTAAAGCAACGGCTCGTCTCGGCCCCGATACTCGCACTTCCAGAAGGGACTGAGAGTTTCCATATATTTAATGACGCGTCCGGTCAGGGCTTGGGGTGTGTGTTGATGCAGCGGAACAAGGTGATATCTTTTGCTTTCCGACAGCTAAAGCCGCACGAGAAGAACTACCCTACTCATGACCTGGAGTTAGCGGCGATTGTGTTCTCGTTGAAATTGTGGCGTCACTATTTTTATGGCGTGGCGTGCACGATCTATACCGATCACAAGAGCCTCAAGTATCTATTCACGCAGAAGGAACTGAACTTGCGGCAAAGGCGTTGGCTTGAACTGATCAAGGATTACAACTTGACTATTGACTATACGCCGGGAAAGGGAAATGTTGTGGCGGACGCTCTGCGTCGGAAGTATATTGCCTCGCTATCCATCGACCGCAGACTGCTACGCGACCTAGAAGAGATGGACATCGAACTCCGAGTCCGATTCAAGAATGTGCAGTTGGCAAAGTTGCAGTTAGAGCCGAGCTTGCAAGAAAAGATCAAGACCGCTCAGAAGGACGATCCGTACCTGAAGAAAATACGAGAGCTAATCTCGAAGGGTAAGACGACCGACTTTGCGGAAGACGAGACCGGCATGCTTCAATTGAAGGGTAGGCTATGCGTTTCGGACGATTCAGAACTTAGAAAGGAGATATTGTCGGAGGCGCACTATGCGAAGTATACCTTACATCCCGGTAGCACGAAGATGTACAAGGACCTCCGCACAAACTTCTGGTGGCACGGGATGAAAAAAGATGTGGCACTTTTCGTGTCGCAATGCATGGCCTGTCAGCAGGTAAAAGCTGAGCACCAGAGACCGGGCGGGGAGATGCAGAATCTGGCGATTCCGGAATGGAAGTGGCAGCACGTGTGCATGGATTTTATTGTTGGTCTGCCGAAGACGTCGCGGGAAAATGATGCCATCTGGGTCATCGTCGATCGACTAACCAAGTCAGCACACTTCATTGCCATTAAAGTTACTTGGAGCGTTGATCGTCTGACGCAGATTTATCTTGATGAGATAGTACGGCTGCACGGAGTTCCAGTATCTATCATCTCTGATCAGGATTCACGGTTTATGTCTCGATTCTGGAGTAGCCTTCAGTCGGCTTTGGGTACCAAGTTGCAGTTCAGCTCAGCTTACCATCCTCAGACCGACGGCCAAACGGAGCGCGCCAATCAAATTCTCGAAGACATGCTACGACTCTGCGCAATTGACTTCAAATCAAGCTGGGATGTTCATCTACCTCTGGCTGAATTTGCATACAACAATAGCTATCAATCCAGCATTCAAATGGCGCCGTATGAAGCCTTGTACGGACGAAAGTGCCGATCACCTATTTGTTGGGACAAAGTCGGAGAGCGACAGATTCTCGACCCGGAACTGGTGGAACAAACTGTGCAAAAAGTTCAGCTCATTCGGGAAAGATTAAAGACCGCGCAGAGTCGTCAGAAAAGTTATGCGGATGTTCACCGTCGGCCCCTCGAGTTTCAAGAAGGCGATCACGTGTTTCTCAAAGTGTCGCCCATGCGAGAAGTTACTCGGTTCGGCGCGAAGGAAAGTTGAGTCCGAGATTCGTTGGACCGTTCGAAATACTCGAACGGGTCGCCCCAGTGGCCTATAAAATTGCCCTACCGCCGATGCTTGAAGGGGTACACAATGTCTTCCACGTCTCTCAGTTGCGGAAGTGCACGACCCTAGCCACGTGGTAGATTTTGGCCAGCTGGAGCTGAAGTCCGACTTATCCTACGTTGAAGAGCCAGTTCAAATCTTAGAACGCAAGGATAAGCTGCTGCAAAATCGAGCGATCCCCCTCGTCCGCGTCCTCTGGAGGAACCATTCGGTCGAAGAGTCGACGTGGGAGCTTGAATCGAAAATGAAGGAGAAATTTCCTTCATTGTTCTCGTAGAGGTAGGTTCTATCCTTAAGTTTCGAGGACGAAACTTTTTATTAGTTGGTTATGGTGTAGTGCCCCGTCCCTACATCGTGCCATGTTTTCGTCCACGGGGTGCGCGAGAAAGGAACACTGTCGCTATCGATTCGGTCGGGACCGATAGGTCGGAATCGGCCGAGTCGATCGAACAGGAACGGTTGAATTAAGATCCATTCCACGTTATGGAATGGCTTCTTCGGAACCAAGTCCCATATTCAGCGAGTTGCGCCTCAAGGATTGGCTCTGCGGTTGAGTCGGGAGAGACCTCCCGTTGCTCTGATTTTCATGTCACACTTGATTTGGCTTTGGCTTTGGTTTTCGTGAATGTGTTTTTCGTGAATGTTTCCGATGGGTTTTCGTGACTTGCGTTTTCGAGCTTCGCATTCATATCGAAATTTCTTGAATTACACAGTGTTCTAATCAGTTGCTTATGCGATTGCAGGTGATCGCGTAGGCGACGTCAGCGCAGCCAACCGGTCGCTCGCTTGAAGCAAGTCTAAAGTGAGTGGCGGACCTCCTTCGCCTCGTCCCTCTACTTCAAAATCAATATGAAGTTAAATGAATGCTTGTCATAATAGTGTAGAATCAAAGAAATCGTGGCACGATTCTTCACTAAACACTTACTATCAAACTGCCGGTATTGAAAATGGAAAACGTGCTTTCTTATGCAATTCCACTTAGCCTATGCAAAACAATGAATGAATCGATTAACGTTTATCGCAACAATACGGCTAAGTAAGCAAATCGACTAAGTTCAAAAGAACGGCTATGTTTCGCATATAAAAGAGAAAGGATAAGGTTCTAGAAAAGAGAGAATTTTTCAAGACTCTGCAAAACGGTCATTGGACAACTTGTCGACAAGGTGTAGTTTCCTCGAACGGTTGCCTAGGCCAAGGGACCGATTCGGCCCGGGAGGAACAAGTATAGCAAGCGCCAGCCTTCATCGGCGTAGGTTATTCGGAAACTTTCGCACAGGACTCGCTACCCGCCGCGAAAGGGTCGCCGTCTAACCCGGCTATAGTCCGTGATGCCTTGACATTGCCAGTGACCTTCACACTCTTTCACTGCTTAACAAATGTACGTGACACGGGATGGATATGATAGTTGCTTAATGTTATACAAATTCATATGCTTGCCACAAAATATGTTAACATGCAAATCGAGCAGGATGGTTAGAAAGATCACAGAAATAACTAGCTAACATGTTTATAAAACTTCTTGAATCAAATGCAGAGCTTGGATTTTAATTAGCCATTCGCCAGTACATGTGATCGTACTGATCCTCGCTCTTTGCAGGTCCCGCGAATCGGGAAGGACGTGCCAACTAGCTCGGCGGCGTTCGTGATTTTAAAGCTTCGGCCGTGCGTCGAAGACTTGTCCCTGCAACTCCACTTTTGAAGACTCAACTGTCCAAGGAAGATGGCTCAGCGTCCCTCCATTCCAGGTCACTGGAGTACTCTGTTGTATATTGAGGGATGTGTGCAATGTATGGAACGACTATCTCATCGGCACTCTTTTGTAATTGAGTCATGTTGTAGCCCGCGCGGCATGAGTCCTATACCGAAGTCTGTAAATGATGTTCATTATCAATAAAGATCAAAGTTTCTTTTACTTAATGTGTGATTCAATTTGTCTGCTTATTCTCTTAGATCTCGTGTCTCGGATTACCTTATGACTATGCCTTGTGCGATCGCAAATTAGGTTCGCACGGCATCACGTCCGGGGGACGACTATCGATTCAACGGAATCGGGACGTGACACCTTCTGACGAGGGACAGACTCATCTCATTTGGGATCCAGGTGCCCAACCCAAAGTGTGTGCTATGTGACTTGGATAATGAATCATTTGGGATCCAGGTGCCCAACCCAAAGTGTGTGCTATGTGACTTGGATAATGAATCTATGCGTCACTTATTCTTTGAGTGTGAGGTGTCATGGTACATCTGGAAGGAACAATGTCGTGCGCTGGACGAATGTGACTCTGGCAGGGAGATCGGAGACATCATCAATGGGATCCGAGACCGTAGAGGAAGAGGGCAGGTCTGGTTCAAGACCGCTAGAGTACGGTCGGCTGCTACTGTCTGGCATGTATGGAGGGAAAGGAATCGTCGCATCTTCGAGGGACTTGGCACCCCTCCTGTAGGCATCCTCCATAATATTAATTTTGATGTAAAAGCTATGGAAACCTGATGAGTGGGAGTTCCACTCTGATTGTAAAATAATGTGTTGAGTTTGGAATAAAATTTACCATTTTTCCAAATATATATATATATATATATATATATATATATATATATATATATATATATATATTATGGAAAGACCATTTATTCACCGAGCAAAGCAAAGGAAGATAAAGCTTCAGTACATCCAAGGACCTAAAGAAAAAACACCATTTAACCCCACAAAACCAAAGAAGACGGCAAATATTTAGGGTGAGTATAGCGCCGCAAAGCCTTCGAGACTTGTTTGCAAGTCTCAGCGAACAAACGCCTGTCTCCAAAGACATACCCTTCATATCTCCATTTGTTATGGTTCTTCTATAGAACCTAGCAAATACCCTCAACCACCTCCTTTAAGTGCTTGTTCCCACGTCGCCACCATTTCTGAAAGCTTCGCAACATTGTGTTGAACCCTCCTTGCATATTGAACATTTGCTGAAAAGCCGACCACATATTAATAGCACAATCCCCTCGACAGAAGATATGTTCCATTGTCTCCACACTCGGCGTCAAGGCAGCAGTGACATTCGGAGGTCAAATTAAAGCCCAACCTTTGGACATTATCATCACTAGGAAGTTTATTTTGAAGTATTCTCCACATAAGTACTGGCCATTTGACAGGAATGCAAGAGCTCCAGATATGAGAAAACTTCGGATCAACCCCACCCAGTATAAGCAGATTTTGCCCAGCCGACGCTATAGAAAATGTTCCTGCAGCCAATGGCGACCACAGCACACATATAGGGTATTGTGTGTTTGTGTGATGCGGCTAGTGTTTCTTTAGGGTTCTTGCATCTCGACTATTTTAACTGTTTGGCTTGCACGTTAGGTACCGAGGTACCTATCTCCGAGGGAGAGTATCAGCCATAGGATGGCACCACACAGATTACTGAGTACCTCGCACTCTGACCAGTAGATACTTTTATCTTATTACCTTCCATCTATTTTTGTTAGATACTTTCACCTATGATGGTGCGGTTGTCGCTATATAATTCTTGATGTTCAGACTTGTACTTTGTCAAGCATATATCATATTGTATCGGACTTAGATCTAGACATGTAATATGAGGCTACAAACTCACTTTTTGTTGTCTTATCTTTTATTCATGCTTTTATGAATTGAGACTGTAAGACTATTGAATGCAAGATACTCCCAACTATCTTTCAGCTTATATGGCTTATACGTGTATCGATAGACTGGAGCTCATGGTACAAGTAGCTAACCAGTATCATATGGCTCGATCTCCCGTATTTGGGGAGCAAGGCACGACACTAAACCGCAGAAGTGCACTATAACAAACGAAAATGGATTCGGACAAACGAGGAAGAATTAGGCTTTTTTTTCCCTTAAAATCCAAGTTTTAGGAGAAAAACAAGAGCATAATAGAAAGTTTTGATATGATAATATGAATAGTAGCATAGGAAAGTATATAACTTAAAACTACAAAAAAAAAACTCAATTTCAAAAAAAAAATGTTAAAAACAGAACCCAACTCGGGTTTGCATCCCGATTCCACGACCTGGATCATACGATCCGACCAATCTGGACCCGATCCTTGTTCATGGGATCCGCATCGCAGTCCCTCGAGATCGAGTCAGATTGTACATCCGTGATTGTCCGATCTTGACAACCAGGCATGGGCCATTGTCACCCAAATTGTTAGATTTGAATGCACAAGTTAAATGAGCACTGAGATGCAAGCACTAAGCATCACTCTTGAGAGAAATGATGCCTTAGATTTTAAAATTTTAGGGAAATTAGAAGAACAAAAAGTGCCAGGAAACGATACATTCTAGTTTCAGAGAGGCATGATACTTCCAGATGTTCTTTTCTAGAAGAGACGAGTTGTATAGGTGTTCTAAAACAAGGATTGCTCAGCAATTAGTCGGCTGAGTAATACCAAGTGGGCGCATAACTGCAATCAAACAATCAATTAGGCAAGTAATCCTTGTTCGAACAATCAGGTGACCACTCAATCGAGAATTCAATGTGGCCCATAACTGCAATCAAACAACTGAGTAGGCGATTAATCTTATCATAGGCAAACCAGCCATTGATAGTTGCCAGACCGAGCGCATAGTGAAAACCCTTTTTTTTATATACCATTGATTGTATATAAAAGAAGGATTTTCTATATTATATACCATTGATTGTATATGATATTAAAGACTGTCCAAGGTAACGAAGCAAAAGAAGGATACCAAAGGGTGGAAAAGCTAAAGAACCATTTAGGCTAAGTAATGATGATATTTCTATTCTGATGGGGTTGTTATGCAGTGTCCCTGTGAAATCACAAATAACATGCAGAGAGGAAACATATTTAACTTCTTTTTCCAATCTTTCTATGAAAGAGCTCTGGCTATTTTGTTCCGAATCTTCGTCTAGTATAAAAGTAGCTATATGCTTAGATGTAATTCATATATTTCACTTATCTTCGGCTTTCAAAAACAAAACAAAAATAAATAAAATTTGCCTCACCACAATCAAGGTTTTGAATGATGGTAACATCTTGGTGTCACTGTATAGTATATAAAAAAATTAAATAAAAACATACCAGTCATTAATGTTGCCCCCCCACATAGCACAGTGTTCTCAAGAAGCTGACGGTGGTTCTCTGATGAAACACTTGAGATGCAACGGACCAGCTGCTCAACGATGCCATACTCCTCCAAACCCAAAATAGATGGTTGAAATAGAGCTTCTCCAACAATATATTTCTCCCTTTCTATTGTTATTACCTGAAAATATGCAAATGTAAATTACATAATGGGAGGCAGGAGAAAAAAAATGAAAAGTAACTTGTGCTACAAAAGAAGCTATTCCTCAAATATTGAGATTCAAATGTCAGATCCTTCGAGAATTCAAAATTGCCAGAAGTAGCTAGGGCAGTGCCTTTAAGCTAACCAACCCCCAGAAGCCAGCAAACTTATATCTCGAGGCTTGAAGTAAGGGCAAGCAAAAGCCAAACATCAGCACATCCAATTGTTTAAAAAAAATTCTAGCATCTTATATTTCAAAGAATAAATAATTTGGATGACCACTATGTCTACTATTATAAAGAGGCTTGAAAACGGCTCAATATGAGCCGTCTAAGTCATATGTATATCCTCACGTAATTAAAAAAAAAAAAAAAAAACCCTAAGTAATAGCTTAACTACTTGATATTATTTAACTACATGCAAGTATATCTATAACAAATTCTAATTAAAATATAAACATATCTACAACAAATCATAATTAAAATATATTCAAATCATATCTATAACAAATCCTAATTTAAACTATTTTTCAACAATATCGGACGATTTTTACGTGCACGTGACTAGTTAGTCAAAAAGAATTGCAGAATACAATCAAAAAAGTACAACATAATGTCAAGGACTTAGTGTTTTTGCCAACACAGCGTCGCGTGCGGCGCACTATCTTCCTCCTCGAAAACTCGTGCAAGCCTTCCCGAACCCGCTTAGCTAGAATGCTAAGAAATTATAAAAGGGAGCAAGGGAGAGACTTGTAACTATTCTTTATTAACTTGGAGAATGCTTACAAGTTTTGGTGGCGAGAAACAAATGAGGCCTCCCACTTACTTATAGTGCCCATAGAGCATACATGAAACTTCTGGAAACGGAATATTCTAGGAATTATTCTAGATCTAGATATTTACAAGAAAGCTTCTAATCTATCTAGAAAGATTATAGACCATCTAGAAGGATCTTGGGCTATCTAGAAAGATCTCGGACCTTATAGAGGATTTCACCATCTTCTAGAGACTTTTTCCATCTTCTAGATAATTTCGTCACCTTCTAGAATATTCTGGAAGCTTCCCGCATAACCCCGGTCCGTGAAAGGTTACGCAAATCCGTCTCGATGGGACGCAACAAATTGGGCGTAACATTCTCCTCCACCTAAGGCGTTGACGTCCTCGTCAACCATGTCCACTAAGAAATGCTTGGACCTCGGCCTCGAACTGATGCAGCGTTTCAGCACGTTCCCAGCTGGATTCACTATACGGCATTCCCTTCCACTTGATGAGGTACTCCATGTACGGAAAAGTCTCACCGACGCACGGTCCTCTTGTCGAGCACGGCTTCCACTTGTCGAAGGATGTAGTCATGGTCATCGTGGGTCGTTTCAAAACTTCGCGCTGAAAGTCCTCCAAGTCTTCATGGTAGGGCTTCAAGCAACTCGCATGAAAGACATACAAGGTTCTAAACGGTGGTAAGCGGGTGCACGACGGAGATAGTTCGGACGGTCGATACATTTTGAACATTTTTTACTATTTTATCACTGTTTTTTGCATAATATGCATATTTTAAGGGTGTTTCATGCATAACTAAGTTGTAGAACAAAGATTTATAAAGTTTTAATTTTGTAAAAGTGAATCATAGGCCCATAATGCTTACAAAATCTTTTTGGTCAAAATATCTTGTTAGGTATTATTTCGCCTACGTTGCCTCACCTCCGCCTATGCCGCCAACCTACGTTGGCCGCCTACTCCACCGCCTACCGAAAAGCGGTACGAAGAGAGACCGCCTAGGCGATCGCCATTTAGAACACTGAAGACGGGATAATCTTCAGCTTGGCGGGGAGTTCGAGCTTGTAGGCCACCTTGCCTACTTTCTTAAGGACGGGGAGGGGCCTTCATACTTCCGGATCAGTCCCTTATGCACCTTGCGGAACACCTTGAACTGTTGCGCTTGAAGCTTGATCATCACCAAGTCCCCTTCCTTGTACTCAACCGACCTTCGCTTCGCATTAGCCCATTGCTTCATCTTTCGTGCGGCCTTCTCCAGAAATGTCTTGGCAATATCCGCCTTCACCTTAAAGTCTAAGGCAAACAAGTTAGTCGCAAGGCTTCTACTCGAGGACCCCGCACTCAGTGTGTGCGAGACGAGCGACTGACGACCCATCACCAACTCGAACGGGCTGTTGTATGATGGCTCGCTCCTCTGAAGATTATAGCAGAATTGAGCGATGTCCAAGTGGTGCACCCAATCCCGCTAGTTTGCACTCACAAAATGTCGCAGGTACTCCTCGAGCAAAGAGTTACCCGTTCCGTTTGTTCGTCCGTCTGCGGGTGGAACCTGGTCGAGAAGTGCAATTCCGTCCCGAGAATCTTGAACACCTCCGTCCAGAACCTTCCCGTGAAGCGAGGATCTCGGTCGCTGACAATGTTCCCCGAAATTTTCCAAAACTTCACTACACGGAAAATGAACAAGCGTGCGGCCCCCTCGGTTGTGCAGTCTGATGAAGCAGCAATGAAGGTCGCGCACTTGGAGAAGCGGTAACCTACCACGAGAATGGACCCAAGTGCCCCAACTTTCGGCAGGGCAGAGATGAAGTCCATCGATATGCTCTCCCATGGTCGATTCGGCTCAGGGAGAGGCTCAAACAGACCCCCGAGTCTCTGATGATCCACCTTGTCTTTTTGGCACACAAGATAAGTGCGCATATAGTCCTCGATGTCCTCACGCATGTGAGGCCAATAGTAGGCGGCCTCCAACATGCCAAAGTCTGCTTCTGTCCCAGATGTCAAACCTACTTGGTATTGTGGCACTCCTTGAGTGCATAGTTTTAAAAGGCGAAAGGCGCACCAAGGCGCAAAGGTTCCTGGAGCCTGAGGCGCTCGGCGCAAGGCTCAAGGCGCGCCTTTTGAAAGCTAGGCGCACTTTTTTCTTTATATGCAAACAATATCTACATTTTAAAACTTAGCTACATGGAAGCGGATCAAAAGCCCCCCTTAGAAAGCCCCCTAAAAACCCCCCTCACTCTAATCCGTAATTTAATGTTAATATTAATGTTAATATTAATGTTAATGTTAATATTAACATTAAATACTAAAATTAACATTAAACTTAACATTAAAATTAATATTAACATTAACATTAATATTAACATTAACATTAATATAAAAAAAATTAAAAAAAAATAATATTAACATTAATATTAACAACATTAATATTAACATTAATATAACGAATTAGAGTGAGGGAGGTTTTTGGGAGGCTTTCTAAGGGGGGCTTTTGATCCGCTCCCATACATATATATATATATATATATATATATATATATATATATATATATATATATATAACAATCTAAAAGTCCATTAGATATAAATAACCCAAACTATATACATATAATATACAAACCACATATATATAAGCATTTAAATATAGAAGTACATTCTAATTTAGAAAACAATCTAAAATCCAAAATAATATTAATGACAATAATTTCTATACTTTCCAATAAAGCCCATAAACTATATAACATGTATATAGAAGGTTGGAATATATATATATATATATATATATATATATATATATATATATATATATATATATTAAAGTAACTTTACGCCTAGGCGCACCTTGTTGAGCGCCTGGAGCCTGCGCCTTTCTACACTAGACGCGCGCTTTTTTAAGGTGGTGCGCCTGGCTTGTTCCTAGGCGCTGTCCCTACGCATCACTGCGTCTTGCGCCTAGGCGCGCTTTTTAATTCAATGCTTGAGTAGCTGCCTCTGCAAGCCACCCTACTTAGGGACGTCCACCATGTCGCCCTTTGTATAGAGAAGCCCGTCCTTCAGCCAAAACCTTCGCATTTTGCCTTCGCGAACGAGCTTCACCACTGCTTGTGTCAATGGGTCCTCGGCCACATCCACTTTGACACGATCAAGAATGTCTCCCTTGAGCAAGCAGACCGCTGCGAGCTCGGCCTTCATGCTGAGTGCATTGGCCACATGGTTCTCCTTGCCAGACTTATATCGAAGTTCCATATCGAACTCGGCCAGAAAATCTTACCATCTTGCTTACTTAGGGGACAACTTTTTTTGGGACTGGAAGTAGATTGTAACAACATTGTCCGTCATGACCACGAACTTGGTCCCAATGAGAGATAATGCCGCCATGTTCTCAAGCAATGCACGATCGCGGTTATCTCCTTCTCTTGTACCGTGTATCGCCGCTCTGTGTCATTCAGCTTGCGGCTCTCGAATGCGATAGGATGCCCATCCTGCACCAACACCCCACCGATCGCGAAGTCGGACGCATCAGTATGAACCTAGAACGCCTTAAGAGTAGTTCAACAATGACAAGACCGACTCCTCCATCACGACCCTCTTGAGTGCATCAAAGGCCTTCTTGCACTTGGGCGTCCAACTCCATGTCCGATCCTTCTGCAACAGATCGGTAAGTTCCCGCTATGACGAAGTATCCCGGATGAACCACCGATAGTAGTTTGCAAAGCCTAAGAATATTTTCAACTCCGTCGACCTGGTAGGAGCCTCTCACTCCCGTATGGACTGGACCATCGCCTCGTCCATCCATATTTTGCCTCGTCCGATCCAGTGCCCCAAGAACGACACCTCTTCTTGTGCAAAGAAGCACTTCTCCCTCTTGACGAAGAGCTAGTTTTTTCTCAGCACCTGGAAAACCGTCTTCAAATACTCGATGTGCTCCTCCATCGTGTTGGGTATACGACGATATCGTCGAGATAAACTACAACGAATCAATCCAGGTAGGGATAGAAAATCTTGGTCATCAAAGTACAGAAAGTCACTGGAGGATTTGTTAAACCAAAGGGCAACACTAAAAATTCATATGCGACATACCTTGTGACACATGTCGTCTTTGCCTCGTCCCCATCAGCTATCCGCACCTGATAGTACCCGAGCAAAGATCGTGTTTGGAGAAGTATCGTGCGCCTCCCAGTTAATCGAACAAGTTGCCCACCAACGGGATGGGGTATTTGTTTTTGACGGTCACCTTGTTTAGTGCACTATAGTCGATGCACAAACGAAGGCTCTCATCCTTCTTTTTCTGGAATAACACTAGTGCACCAAACGGGACCTTAGACGGCCTAATAGATCCCGCATCGAGCAGCTCTTTCAATTGTTTTTTCAACTCATCAAGCTCAAGCGGGACCATGCGATATGGGGCCATAGCGAACGGCTTCGTGCCTGGCTCCAACTCGATGGCGTGGTCTACCTCCTTCTGCGGAGGTAGCCTCTTCCAAGTTCTCGCAGCATGACGTCCCGAACTCCACAAGGACGTCCTCGATCTCCGGTAGAAGATCCCCTTGTACAGGCGTCTCTTCCGTCTTGAGTACCGCCAGATAGGTCATCTCTCCGTGTCTCACTCCCTTGTTGAGTTGGAGGACGGAGAGAGCCTTCCTTTCGTGGACTCGCCTCGTGCAATATTCACCATGCACGGGGAGCCCTCCTCCATGATCCCAACGACTCTCAGATGAGGCATTGGAACTTCCTTTACCGATGTTAGGAAGTCCATCCCGAGGATCATTTTAAAATTGTCAAGTGGTGTGGCCGTGAGACTGGTAACACCTGTCGAATCTCCCACTTGGATTTTGACCCCCTGGCCACTCCTGTACGGGACGAGCCTATGAGTTGACCACCTTTATCCTGCTCGAGTCTTTCTCTAGCACCAGACCTAGACGTTGGACCTCCGCGTTCGAGATAAAGTTATGTATTACCCCCGTGTCCACCATTGCCCTCGTGTTGTAGTTGTTGATCTTCACGTCCACATACATGAGTTTCCGACTCGGAGCTTTGGTCATGGCGGCCTTGCTCTTCAGAGCGTTGAGCAGGCGCAAGGCATCCATGTCAGGCCCCATCATAGGCTCCTCGTCCTTGGCCTCCTCGCCTTGGACTGCATTCACCCTCTTGTCCTTGTTTTTACGATCACGTGCGAAGAGATTTCCTCCGCACATAAAGCATTCAATCTTGCGCTCTGTCTGCGGCTTTGCAAGTTGCTTGTCCTTCGACGAGGCACCCTTTTCATTGTTCTTCTTCCCCCCTACCATTGAACTTGGTGGTAGCCATTGCTTGGGCTTAGACGTATCGCACCGTCGATACTCCATAAGCTTCGTGGCCGCCACGACGGCCGTATTCAGATCTGAGACATGTCTCTGTGACTCCTCTATCGCCCATGGTTGCAGACCGTCTAGGAAAAAGAACAGACGATCTTCTTCGCCCATGTTAAAAATGGCAAGCATCAGGCGGGTGAACTCCGCCACATAATCTTTGATCGACCAGATATGCTTGAGTTGATGCAAGCTCCGCCTTGCCACAAACTCGACGTTCTCCGGATAGAACTGAGACTTGATCTCCTTCTTGAGATCCTCCCAAGTCTCAATCGAGCAGAATTCCTTCTCCTTTTCGATGCACCTGCGGCGCCACCACAACATAGCATCATCGGAAAAATAAAGAGACGTTGTGTTTACCTTATCGGCCTCATCCTCGATGCGAACCGCCTTAAGGTACCGCTCGATGTTCCAAATGAAGTTATCCACTCCTTAGCGTCTTGCACGCCTTTGAAGGATTTGGGTTCTGGATACTTCACTTTCGGTGTCGCCTCCCTCCTCGGAGAACCACCACCGGCAATGACCTTCTCAAGAATCAACGTCTTGGTTTTGAGTTCCTCGTACAGTTCTGCAATCTCTGCCTTCTTAGCCTTGCGTTCCTCCTCGAACTCGGCTTGCATCTTGCGGAGCTGCTCCCGTAACAGTGCCCTGGCATGAGTAATATCGGTCTCTGACCCATGAACGAATTCCTCGTGAGCCGACTGGTTTTGCTTCACTTGCAGCTCGATGTCCGTCACGTCTTTCTCCAAGAGCTCCATGCGGGATGCCAACTCGCCAAGGGCACGCTCCAACGACGGCTCCTTGCTCTTGCCCTTCCTCGAGAGCTTCGTCTTCTCCTTAGGTGATGCGGGTTGCTCCTCGTGGACGCTCTCAGACGACGACATCGGGACAATCGACATTTGTTCTGATACCACTTGTCACGGACTTAGTATTTTTGCATACAATTCATCGCGTGCAGCGCACTATCTTCCTCCTCGAAGACTCGTGCAAGCCTTCCCGAACCCCCTTAGCTAGAATGCTAAGAAATTAGAGAGGAGTGGAGCAAGAGAGGGACTTTTAACTATTCTTTATTAACTCGGAGAATGCTTACAAGTTTTGGTGGTGAGGAACAAATGAGACCTTCCACTTATTTATAGTGTCCATAGGGCTTACATGAAACTTCTAGAAACGAAATATTCCAGGAAGTATTCTAGATCTAGATATTTACAATGAAGCTTCTATTCCATCCAGAAAGATTATGGGCCATCTAGAAGGACCATGTGCCATCTAGAAGGATCTTGGACCTTCCAGAGGATTCCACCATCTTCTAAAGAGTTTCGTCATCTTCTAGAGAATTTCATCATCTTCTAGAACATTCTGAAAGCTTCCCACATAACCCCGGTCCGTGAAGGGTTACGCAAATCCGTCTCGGTGAGGCGCAACAAATTGGACGTAACAATAAGCTCTTAATAGGACCAAATATATTTTGGGTCTGACAGCAAGATGTTAAGCCAACTTTTACAGCAAGGATGGGTTGGACTTGGACTGTAAAGTGAGGTTTCAAGCAGAATGACAACTATTCAGAATCACAAACATGCCACTAGAGAACTGTTCTTGCAGAATCTAATCCTGGATACCAACAAAAACATGAAAACCACACAAAAAAATGTTCCATAGAAACTATTAAATTAGAACTACTTTACATAAATCAATGAAGTATTCTACTGCAAGGTTCAGATAGCAACAAACCTGTCCGTCTGGAAGGGTGTGTCTCTCTTTCTGGCATGAAGTTTGTGTATCTCGAAAGGCAGTTTGATCTTCTGCACAGCATGCATATTGCTCTTTCAATTTCTCAACCTCTGAAATGTCGATGCTTACTAGAGGATGAGACTTATGAAGTTCCTGAGAAAGTAACTTCGTCAAATCAACTCCTCCAATACCAAATCTTTTAGAGGAAATGTGTTGAACTGCACCTTCACAAACTGGTGCTATATCTGTTAATATAACAAGACAAAATGTTACATGTCAGCTTACGCAAAAAGCAGTCTTTGTGTCAGATTGGAACTTGTCGGAATAATATAAATATATAACCCTCACTACAACTCTAGGGTTTTGGTAACATGGCATCAGTGCAACCAAGGTTCAAATCTCCTCTGGTTGGCATTCTAAGCTGATTTTATAAAGTTAAACCGCATCATGAATCCAGCTCTCTGCCTAAAAAGATGGGCCCTCGACCTGCACGGGCGTGTCAGAATAGTATAAACTGCAGGGGCGTGACAGAATAATATAAATAAGATAACCCTCGATGCTCACTACAACTCTAGGGTTTTGGTGCTGTGACAGGAACTTAACAGAATTACATAGGAACCGGCTATTGCTCCATTAATACATAAACTAAAAGGTCGGTTGCACGATGCACTGCTTAGAGCATCTAATAAACACTTGTTCCGTATAGTCGGATATAGTTCACCTGACAAGAGTTAAAATGACTTTTATAAGAGTTACAATACCAAGACGAGTTATGAGGGGAAATTAGGTATGCCTTGAGATCAGTGAAGACTAAAACACAGAAGAAAGGTAAACAGGGCAGTTTGAAGATGGTTTTTTGTTGTGAATTTAGCACCAATAGGCATCCAGCAGCAACAAAAATATACATTTCCAGAAAGTCCTGCTGATGTACTGACATGCTCTCTGGGTGTACAATAAGTTTCACTATGAGCAGTGCCACCATATGTTCAAAGTTGAAGATACTTTAATTGGCACAACAATGATCGTGTCTGTCCAACCTAATCACTGGGGAACTTTTCCATGCACAAGCTAATCTGGACGTGAAAGTAGTCCACACGTACACAAATACTCTACATGTAAAATAATCTAGAGCACTATGATACTAGAAGTGCTACAGTAGCCAATTCTACATATGGAAGTAAAATAAATACAATGTAGCTTCTCCGAAAACTTGTCTTTAAAGTTCTTTGAACCCAATTGAACTCATTGTTGTTTATGAAAAGTTTTGGTCTAAACAGATGACCGATTTAAACAAATGGTCACCCACCGTCTAAGCCAGTGGTCACCTACTGTTAGTGGCAGCACCCATGGCATGCTTCCGTACCGAAATGGCTTTTTCCCAAATTGATCACCAACCTTTGTTACATCTTTTCAATTTTTTTCAAGAACTGGCTTTTGCCCAATTGAGCACCAACATTTGTTACATCTTTTCAATTATTTCAAAGAACTCACCCCGTGCAAGTAGCAGACATATCAACACCCTCGCTCCTTGCGAACTTCTTTAAAATAAATAAAATAAGATACCACAACAAAGCTTTATCCCAAATCTATGGAGTTGGCTTTTTGTAACGCCCCAGAACCAGAATACTGGAGAGCGGGGGCATACATAGCCAGCTACGTATAATGAAATGGAATCCACCCCACTATACGGTCACGGCTGTCTAGATACATGAGGGTTTAACTACAATCCATCAGTCTCCTATGGTCAATAACAAGCCTAATTGTCTCAATCTCAAACAAGCAAGTAAAGTTACAAGATGTAAGATCACCACATATACAATAATAAGGCGTCCCAAACATTACATATCCAGTTGATCATGAAGCTAGTCGTTACAAAATGTGAGGACTAGCAAGAGTTTAGTCATACATGATCAACCCTAGGATCTGTCAATCATGTTACAGCCCGTAGGCAGGCAATAATAAGGTACGCAATACGAGCTAACAGGTCCTCGCCGGCTAAACGTCTCAAAATGAAATTTTTACAATAGAGTGGGAGAGCAAAAATAAACCCACTCGTTGCCCTGGTCACGTCTGATGGTCACCATCGGACTGGAAAGTCGGTAGATCTTCTGAGGTAGCTCCGAAATCTGGCCACACAAAACCAGCTGGGTCAGATCCCAGAAAGAGCAAGTGCCACAAAGGAGGCTTCACTTAAGAACTAAAACCAGCACATCAGAAAAATAATATTAAAGCAGTTAAAAGGACTGAAAGTAAAGGAATAACAACAGTCATAATGGAGTACGAGAGAACCATTCAAGTAGCCAAGTCACAACCCTTAAACCAAACAAGGACCGGGGTTGTAACCCTTCTCTTGAATAGAACTCCGTCTCCAATTCTGGTTGATAAGGTAAAACTCTACAAGCATGACGTGGGGTGCAATAATACAATAAACGAAGAGAGAACTCAGAACTGCTCCGGGAGCCAGGTTACAACCCTTAAACCAAATAAGGACCGGGGTTGTAACACTTCGCCTGAGCAGAACCTAGCCCCTGATCTTATTGTTAAAAGTGACAATCATGCGATCAAGCTTGCAATAATCGAGTACTGAAAATCATACAATACAATTGTCCCCGGCCAATTAGTGACTACGGCTTTCTACATTAGCTAACTAGGGTTAACATGCAGTGAGATGTTCCTCCAGCCACAAGCCCTGCAGCTAATCCAGGTTATCCAGGCGACTTGGGTTCATTAAGCAGTACATTGTTCTTTCCATATATCAGTGAGTTGGGACTTGTGCCCTACTCGTCGGCAGGCTGCAAGTCCCACAATGGTGGCCGGGATAACGGAATCGCCTGTAGCTGGACAAATCTCTCATGACTACTGAATTATTCTAGTTATTAGCCTTAGCCATTTACAGTAGGTACCCCTGACCGTGGTACTCAGGGATCCCTGTCCTAGACATGATGCAAACATTATTGGTTCAATTGTACAAACACAATCACCCACGGTGTCCAGGCCCTGCAATCTTGTCATGTCATGTTCACTGTCAGGAGTGCGCCGCGTCGGGCCACTATCATGTCATGTCAAAAGTGCACCACAACGGGTCACCATCGTGTTCAGGGAACAATTAATTTAACACAAGTACACATATATTAAATATTAAAAGGGGCAAGGGCTGTGGGGGACTCGTGCGGCTGGTGCCAAGGAAACGGACTTAAAGCATTAAATACAATTATTAAAGCCTTAATTGCATAAAGCATTAAGTAATAAATGTAAGGTCTTAAATGCATAAAGCATTTAAATAATAAGGTAAGGTTTTAAATGCAATAAGCATTAAATAATAAAGTAAGGTCTTAAATGCAAATAAGCATTTAAGTAATAAAGTAGGGTCTTAAATGCAAATAAGCATTTAAATAATAAAGTAGGGTCTTAAATGCAAATAAGCATTTAACTATCAGAAGCCTATGCGGCTTGCTTCCAAGCATATAATGCATATAAGGACGAAATGCATATAAGGACAAAATGATTTAACCAAGCATATAATGCATATACTGTAATAATGGCATGGATTCAAGTCTATGCGGCTTGCTTGGGAAAATGCATTATTATATGCATTAGCCTATGCGGCTTGCTTGGGGAAAATGCATTATCATATGCATTTGATTGCATTGGTTTGTAGAGAATGCATGCGGCTGAGCATGGAAAGAGGCATTAAAGCAATTGCATTAAAGCAAAGCTATGCGGATGTGCTAATGATATAATGCATTATTACAATGCATTGAATAAGCATGCGGCTCACTTTGCTCCTCCATGCGGCTAAACGCTTTAGTGTATGTATTTTAAAAAAATGTACTAAAATATTGTATGCATTAAATGCACGTTAGAATATTGCGTGCAAAATATTGCATGCATCTGCGGCTTACTTGGGTGCTGATGCATGCAAGGCTATGGGTGCAAGCATTAAATGCTAAGCCATGATAATGGGGCCAAGCATTAATGCTAAGCTTAGCTCCCACGTGCATGCATTTAATGCCCAGGTGGCCAAGTATGCTCCCATGCGGCTACAATTAACACTTGCAAGCAACTGCAAGTGTATATGAGATTAATTAATATGATTCTATATAAGCCATGCGGCTGAGTGCTAAAATGCCCATGCGGCTCAACAAAATTTCCATAGGTCAAATTTGGACCAAACGAAAATTCCTGCAATCATGGGATCCTCAACTAGCAAATATGCAAGTTTGATAGATCCAAAATTCTGGAAACCGAAAATACCACAAAGCTAGATCTACAAAAATTTAATCATGGAAATGAAAAATGCCAAGTACTAAAGTGGGTTAGAAACACATGAGAAAAACAATAGAACAATAAAAATAGAATTTTTCCATGAAGCAAGGTGCACTTGCCTAAGCTCTCTATCTCTGGTGGTTGAAGAAGTAATGGTGGAGAAGAAGTAATGGTGGAGAGAGAAATGTTAGTGGGATATTTAATGAAGAGGGTGGTGGTAGGTGGGATATTTAATGAAAGTGGTAGTAGGTGGGAGTGGTTCACATAAAATCGAACCATGCAAACCAAGCCGAACCAAGTCAAGTTGGGCCGAACCAACCAAGGAGACAAGCCACACGGGTCTAAATACGTACACGTATACCGAGATACGTAATACGAACAATGGTCATTACATCCGAGCAAAGTTCGAAACAAATCTCCGGTAATAGCCGGCTAATCCAAGAAAACTGCGAACTTCTGCAACTGTACGGGGCACTGGCCATGTTTCGATAGCCACTATCTTCTGGGGATCCACTTCCACTCCACCCTTGGTGATGATATGACCCAAGTATGAAATGCGATCGAGCCAAAACTCGCATTTACTAAACTTGGCATACAACTGGTGCTCTCGGAGAATCTGGAGGACAACTCTGAGATGCTGCTCATGCTCCGCTTCACTCTTGCTGTAGACCAGGATATCGTCAATGAACACGATCACGAACTGATCCAAATAAGGCATAAAGATACGATTCATGAGGTCCATGAATACAGCCGGCGCATTGGTCGCTCCAAAGGGCATAACAAGGAACTCCCAATGCCCATATCTAGATCGGAAAGCTGTCTTCGGGATGTCCTGCTCTCTGACTCTGATCTGGTGGTACCCTGACCGCAAATCAATCTTCGAGAATACTGCCGCTCCTCTGAGTTGATCAAACAAGTCATCTATCCTGGGGAGAGGATATCTGTTCTTGATTGTCATTGAGTTCAAGGTACGATAGTCAACACATAATCTGGACGTACCATCCTTCTTTTTCACAAGAAGCATTGAGGCTCCCCAAGGCGATCCACTGGCACGAATGAATCCCTTGGTCCGGAGTTCTTCAATCATCCTATACAGTATCTCCAACTCTGACGGCGCCATCCTGTAGACTCTCTCTGACACTGGTGCTGTCCCGGGAATCAAGTCGATAGTAAACTCGATCTCCCGCTCTGGCGGCATTCCTGGAAGCTCTTCCGGGAAAACGTCTGGAAATTCCTCGACTATCCGGGGTAACTGCACTGCTGCTACGGCCATCCGCAATACTGGGGGAGAAGGTTCAACTTCGCCTCGAGAGAAGGAAAACTCCGGCTCGCCTGGAATGCTAAAAACAACTCTGCCAATATGGCAGTCTATCCTAGCATATTGGTCTCTCAACCAATCCATCCCTAAGACCACATCATAATCGGCCATCGGGAATTCTATCAGCCTAGCGGGAAACTCTCTACCGCTAACCACGATCCGACACGAGGAAAACACTCTATCTACTCCCACAAGACCATTACCAGTAAGTATATTGAGCCTTACTGATAGTGACTCGGGCTCCAGTCCTATCCGTGTCGCGAATCGTGCAGACATGAATGAATGCGATGCACCAGAATCAAATAACACTGAAGCGGGAAATGTGTTGACGAGAATAGTACCTGCCACTACCTCACCTGGTGCCACTCCTTCTCCCATGGTCAAAGCCAACACTTGACCATGTCCTCTGGGTGCCGGCCCTCTCTGCTGGAATCCTCGCTGCCTATTCTGGACTTGCGCCTGGGCAAACTGCTGAGGCCTTTGCTGATGAAAAGCTGGGTCTGCGTCGGCAATGGCCTCGGGGATGGAAACTGCTGCTGGACTGGTACTGGGGCTGGTCCCCTCACTGATGAACTGGTCCTGGCTGGTGATGAGTCAGTCCTGAACGGGCAGGACCCTACCTTGTGGTCTGGCGCTCCACAAAGCAAACACAATCCTCGAGCCTTGCGACACTCTGAAACAACGTGTCCAGGCTTCCCACAATAAGAGCAGCTCATGGGGGAAGACTGCTTCTGCTGCTGAGGATACGTCGGGGTAGAATGCTGAACCGACGTAACTGAAGCTGCCCTTCTCGGAGCTCCAATGGTTAAAGCTCTAGCTGCCGGGGCTGGAGCTGACGACTGATTTATCTGGCCGTGAGATCGCTTTCGACCTCCGGTCCTGTCCACTATCCGCTGGGAGGTATACTCATGCCTCCTAGCTGCCCTCAATACCGCATCAAAAGTCTGATGCTCGAACTGCTCTACTGCCAGCAAAATCTCTAGGTGGAGTCCCTGTTGAAATCGCTGGGCTCTATCGAACTCGGTCGCCACCAAGGTGGGAGCAAACCGACTAAGCCTGGAAAACTCGGCCGCATACCCATTGTAATGACCATTGTTCGAATTACGTATCTCGGTATACGTGTACGTATTTAGACCCGTGTGGCTTGTTTCCTTGGTTGGTTCGGCCCAACTTGACTTGGTTCGGCTTGGTTTGCATGGTTCGGTTTTATGTGAACCACTCCCACCTACCACTACTTTCATTAAATATCCCACCTACCACCACCCTCTTCATTAAATATCCCACTAACATTTCTCTCTCCACCATTACTTCTTCTCCACCATTACTTCTTCAACCACCAGAGAGAGAGAGAGCGCTTAGGCAAGTGCACCTTGCTTCATGGAGAAATTCCATTTTTATTGTTCCATTGTTTTTCTCATGTGTTTCTAACCCACTTTAGTACTTGGCATTTTTTATTTCCATGGTTAAATTTTTGTAGATCTAGCTTTGTGGTATTTTCGGTTTCCAGAATTTTGGATCTATCAAACTTGCATATTTGCTAGTTGAGGATCCCATGATTGCATGAATTTTCGTTTGGTCCAAATTTGACCTATGGAAATTTTGTTGAGCCGCATGGGCATTTTAGCACTCAGCCGCATGGCTTATATAGAATCGTATTAATTAATCTCATATACACTTACAGTTGCTTGCAAGTGTTAATTGTAGCCGCATGGGAGCATACTTGGCCACCTGGGCATTAAATGCATGCACGTGGGAGCTAAGCTTAGCATTAATGCTTGGCCCCATTATCTTGGCTTAGCATTTAATGCTTGCACCCATAGCCCAAGGTTCACAGTATCGGTATCGGAATCGGTATCGGACTATTCCTATGAGTATTCGTATCGGCGATATCGGTAGTATCGGTGGTTTCGGATCGGAGTATCGGATTTTTTGGTATCGGAGAACAAATAATTATTAATAATTTATTTACATTTAAAAACATATATCTTATACATTTATGCATAATTTTAAGTATTTTCAGTGTTATTTCTCAGTAGTTTTGAAACTAAATGAAATAGTAGTCACCCTTACCGATTGGTTTACATACAATAGATTGATTTTCTTCTTTTACATGCTTTAACAACCTTATTATGTTTTAAACTCTTGCTGATTTGTAATCTTTGTTTAATTTTCTTTGTCAAATTGACCGGAAAAGAGATCCCCAATGTCGGTATCGGTCAGTATCGGGTATCGATCGGTATCGGATCGGGACATGCGAAACCGTATCGGTATCGGCCGTATCGGATCGGTATCGGCCGATACTTTAAACCATGCCATAGCCTTGCATGCATCAGCACCCAAGTAAGCCGTAGATGCATGCAATATTTTGCACGCAATATTCTAACGTGCATTTAATGCATACAATATTTTAATACATTTTTTTAAAATACATACACTAAAGCGTTCAGCCGCATGGAGGAGCAAAGTGAGCCGCATGCTTATTCAATGCATTGTAATAATGCATTATATCATTAGCACATCCGCATAGCTTTGCTTTAATGCAATTGCTTTAATGCCTCTTTCCAAGCTCAGCCGCATGCATTCTCTACAAACCAATGCAATCAAATGCATATGATAATGCATTTTTCCCAAGCAAGCCGCATAGGCTAATGCATATAATAATGCATTTTCCCAAGCAAGCCGCATAGGCTTGAATCCATGCCATTATTACAGTATATGCATTATATGCTTAGTTAAAGCATTTTGTCCTTATATGCATTTCGTCCTTATATGCATTATATGCTTGGAAGCAAGCCGCATAGGCTTCTGATAGTTAAATGCTTATTTGCATTTAAGACCTTACTTTATTATTTAATGCTTATTGCATTTAAAACCTTACCTTATTATTTAAATGCTTTATGCATTTAAGACCTTACATTTATTACTTAATGCTTTATGCAATTAAGGCTTTAATAATTGTATTTAATGCTTTAAGTCCGTTTCCTTGGCACCAGCCGCATGAGTCCCCCACAGCCCTTGCCCCTTTTAATATTTAATATATGTGTACTTGTGTTAAATTAATTGTTCCCTGAACACGATGGTGATCCGTTGTGGTGCACTTTTGACATGACATGATAGTGGCCCGACGCGATGCACTCCTGACAATGAACATGACATGACAAGATTGCAGGGCCTGGACACCGTGGGTGATTGTGTTTGTACAATTGAACCAATAATGTTTGCATCATGTCTAGGACAGGGATCCCTGAGTACTACGGTCAGGGGTACCTACTGTAAATGGCTAAGGCTAATAACTAGAATAATTCAGTAGTCATGAGAGATTTTCCCAGCTACAGGCGATCCCGTTATCCCGGCCACCATTGTGGGACTTGCAGCCTGCCGACGAGTAGGACACAAGTCCCAACTCACTGATATATGGAAAGAACAATGTACTGCTTAATGAACCCAAGTCGCCTGGATAACCTGGATTAGCTGCAGGGCTTGTGGCTGGAGGAACATCTCACTGCATGTTAACCCTAGTTAGCTAATGTAGAAAGCCGTAGTCACTAATTGGCCGGGAACAATTGTATTGTATGATTTTCAGTACTCGATTATTGCAAGCTTGATCGCATGATTGTCACTTTTAACAATAAGATCAGGGGCTAGGTTCTGCTCAGGCGAAGGATTACAACCCCGGTCCTTGTTTGGTTTAAGGGTTGTAACCTGGCTCCCGGAGCAGTTCTGAGTTCTCCCTTCGTTTATTGTATTATTGCACCCCACGTCATGCTTGTAGAGTTTTACCTTATCAACCAGAATTGGAGACGGAGTTCTATTCAAGAGAAGGGTTACAACCCCGGTCCTTGTTTGCTTTAAGAGTTGTGACTTGGCTACTTGAATGGTTCCCTCGTACTCCATTATGACTGTTGTTATTCCTTTACTTTCAGTCCTTTTAACTGCTTTAATATTATTTTTCTGATGTGCTGGTTTTAGTTCTCAAGTGAAGTCTCCTTTGTGGCACTTGCTCTTTCTGGGATCTGACCCAGCTGGTTTTGTGTGGCCAGATTTCGGAGCTACCTCAGAGGATCTACCGACTTTCCAGCCCGATGGTGACCATCAGACGTGACCAGGGCAACGAGTGGGTTTATTTTTGCTCTCCCACTCTATTGTAAAAATTTCATTTTGAGGCGTTTAGCCGGCGAGCACCTATTAGCTCGTATTGCGTACCTTATTATTGCCTGCCTACGGGCTGTAACATGATTGACAGATCCTAGGGTTGATCATGTATGACTAAACTCTTGCTAGTCCTCACATTTTGTAACGACTAGCTTCATGATCAACTGGATATGTAATGTTTGGGACGTCTTATTATTGTATATGTGGTGATCTTACATCTTGTAACTTTACTTGCTTGTTTGAGATTGAGACAATTAGGCTTGTTATTGACCATAGGAGACTGATGGATTGTAGTTAAACCCTCATGTATCTAGACAGTCGTGACCGTATAGTGGGGTAGATTCCATTTCATTATACGTAGCTGGCTATGTATGCCCCCGCTCTCCAGTATTCTGGTTCTGGGGCGTTACACCCTTCGACCGTCCTGCCCATCTGCTGCAAATTGGTAAACTTGGTCTGAAGATCGTACCGAACCACCGCATCGAAGTACTTGGTCCGGAACCTCTCTCGGAATACTGCCCAGGCAATAGGCGCCACCAACCCAACGGCCTGCGCCGCCCACCAGCTGCGGGCTAGATCCAATAACTGCAGGCGCACCACGGCCACCTTCTCATCTTCTGGGGTCTTCACCTTCTCATCTTCTGGGGTCTTCGCTGCTTCTAATATCACCTCCGTGTCCTGAAGCCACGCATCAGCAGCGATAGCATCTTCACTGCCATCGAAGAATGAAGGGTTCAGGCGCTTGAAACTGTTCGCTGCACTGCTCCCATGATGTCCACCTCTGCCCAGAGCATCTGCCACTGCCTGATGCAAGGCATCTCCTCGACGATCCTGCGATGCAAGCAACTCCCTGATAAGTCCAACCAAGGCTCCATCGTCCTGCCTCGCGGGCTGGGCTGACTGCACCGGGGGTTCTGGATCTCCGGAAGGCATGGCCCGAGAGGCTGCTCCCGAGTGCTGGGCCTGGTCTTCTTGTTACTGTGGGTCCACGGGAAGCGCTTCGCCTTGCTGATCGGCAGGTCCAGGAACAATGTCGCTGAAGAAAACGACATAGGGAACAATAAGGAAGGACCAGAACAGATCAACGATACAAGCATGCGATCAGGTCGAGAATCTCAGGGATTAGAAGATACGGGCAGAGATCAAAGGCGAGTGCTGATTGAGACATCATTCGGTAAACCCTCACATATCTTGATTTACAAGACCTGCATGGGCCACCACTTAAACCATGTAACGCCCCAAAACCAGAATACTGGAGAGCGGGGGCATACATAGCCAGCTACGTATAATAAAATGGAATCCACCCCGCTATACGGTCACGGCTGTCTAGATACATGAGGATTTAACTACAATCTATCAGTCTCCTATGGTCAATAACAAGCCTAATTGTCTCAATCTCAAACAAGCAAGTAAAGTTACAAGATGTAAGATCACCACATATACAATAATAAGGCGTCCCAAACATTACATATCCAGTTGATCATGAAGCTAGTCGTTACAAAATGTGAGGACTAGCAAGAGTTTAGTCATACATGATCAACCCTAGGATCTGTCAATCATGTTACAGCCCGTAGGCAGGCAATAATAAGGTACGCAATACGAGCTAACAGGTGCTCGCCGGCTAAACGCCTCAAAATGAAATTTTTACAATAGAGTGGGAGAGCAAAAATAAACCCACTCGTTGCCCTGGTCACGTCTGATGGTCACCATCGGGCTGGAAAGTCGGTAGATCCTCTGAGGTAGCTCCGAAATCTGGCCACACAAAACCAGCTGGGTCAGATCCCAGAAAGAGCAAGTGCCACAAAGGAGGCTTCACTTAAGAACTAAAACCAGCACATCAGAAAAATAATATTAAAGCAGTTAAAAGGACTGAAAGTAAAGGAATAACAACAGTCATAATGGAGTACGAGGGAACCATTCAAGTAGCCAAGTCACAACCCTTAAACCAAACAAGGACCGGGGTTGTAACCCTTCTCTTGAATAGAACTCCGTCTCCAATTCTGGTTGATAAGGTAAAACTCTACAAGCATGACGTGGGGTGCAATAATACAATAAACGAAGAGAGAACTCAGAACTGCTCCGGGAGCCAGGTTACAACCCTTAAACCAAACAAGGACCGGGGTTGTAACCCTTCGCCTGAGCAGAACCTAGCCCCTGATCTTATTGTTAAAAGTGACAATCATGCGATCAAGCTTGCAATAATCGAGTACTGAAAATCATACAATACAATTGTTCCCGGCCAATTAGTGACTACGGCTTTCTACATTAGCTAACTAGGGTTAACATGCAGTGAGATGTTCCTCCAGCCACAAGCCCTGCAGCTAATCCAGGTTATCCAGGCGACTTGGGTTCATTAAGCAGTACATTGTTCTTTCCATATATCAGTGAGTTGGGACTTGTGCCCTACTCGTCGGCAGGCTGCAAGTCCCACAATGGTGGCCGGGATAACGGGATCGCCTGTAGCTGGGAAAATCTCTCATGACTACTGAATTATTCTAGTTATTAGCCTTAGCCATTTACAGTAGGTACCCCTGACCGTGGTACTCAGGGATCCCTGTCCTAGACATGATACAAACATTATTGGTTCAATTGTACAAACACAATCACCCACGGTGTCCAGACCCTGCAATCTTGTCATGTCATGTTCACTGTCAGGAGTGCGCCGCATCGGGCCACTATCATGTCATGTCAAAAGTGCACCACAACGGGTCACCATCGTGTTCGGGGAACAATTAATTTAACACAAGTACACATATATTAAATATTAAAAGGGGCAAGGGCTGTGGGGGACTCATGCGGCTGGTGCCAAGGAAACGGGCTTAAAGCATTAAATACAATTATTAAAGCCTTAATTGCATAAAGCATTAAGTAATAAATGTAAGGTCTTAAATGCATAAAGCATTTAAATAATAAGGTAAGGTTTTAAATGCAATAAGCATTAAATAATAAAGTAAGATCTTAAATGCAAATAAGCATTTAAATAATAAAGTAGGGTCTTAAATGCAAATAAGCATTTAAATAATAAAGTAGGGTCTTAAATGCAAATAAGCATTTAACTATCAGAAGCCTATGCGGCTTGCTTCCAAGCATATAATGCATATAAGGACGAAATGCATATAAGGACAAAATGCTTTAACCAAGCATATAATGCATATACTGTAATAATGGCATGGATTCAAGCCTATGCGGCTTGCTTGGGAAAATGCATTATTATATGCATTAGCCTATGCGGCTTGCTTGGAGAAAATGCATTATCATATGCATTTGAGTGCATTGGTTTGTAGAGAATGCATGCGGCTGAGCTTGGAAAGAGGCATTAAAGCAATTGCATTAAAGCAAAGCTATGCGGATGTGCTAATGATATAATGCATTATTACAATGCATTGAATAAGCATGCGGCTCACTTTGCTCCTCCATGCGGCTGAACGCTTTAGTGTATGTATTTTAAAAAAATGTATTAAAATATTGTATGCATTAAATGCACGTTAGAATATTGCGTGCAAAATATTGCATGCATCTGCGGCTTACTTGGGTTCTGATGCATGCAAGGCTATGGGTGCAAGCATTAAATGCTAAGCCATGATAATGGGGCCAAGCATTAATGCTAAGCTTAGCTCCCACGTGCATGCATTTAATGCCCAGGTGGCCAAGTATGCTCCCATGCGGCTACAATTAACACTTGCAAGCAACTGCAAGTGTATATGAGATTAATTAATACGATTTATATAAGCCATGCGACTGAGTGCTAAAATGCCCATGCGGCTCAACAAAATTTCCATAGGTCAAATTTGGACCAAACGAAAATTTCTGCAATCATGGGATCCTCAACTAGCAAATATGCAAGTTTGATAGATCCAAAATTCTGGAAACCGAAAATACCACAAAGCTAGATCTACAAAAATTTAACCATGGAAATGAAAAATGCCAAGTACTAAAGTGGGTTAGAAACACATGAGAAAAACAATAGAACAATAAAAATGGAATTTCTCCATAAAGCAAGGTGCACTTGCCTAAGCTCTCTCTCTCTCTGGTGGTTGAAGAAGTAATGGTGGAGAAGAAGTAATGGTGGAGAGAGAAATGTTAGTGGGATATTTAATGAAGAGGGTGGTGGTAGGTGGGATATTTAATGAAAGTGGTGGTAGGTGGGAGTGGTTCACATAAAACCGAACCATGCAAACCAAGCCGAACCAAGTCAAGTTGGGCCGAACCAACCAAGGAGACAAGCCACACGGGTCTAAATACGTACACGTATACCGAGATACGTAATACGAACAATGGTCATTACACTTTTTGAATCATGTTCTTCCATTTTGCTTTGGCTCTGTTAAGGGCCATGTCCTATGTAATGCTAACAAGATCCATATCCTTCTTTTAACACTTCAAGCCATGATAGTCTAGGCCTACCTCCGGTCCTAGTGACTCCATTAACTACTATGTTATTGTTCCTCCTTAAAAGAACATATATTGGTTTGCATTACAATGTCCAAACCACCTAAGTCGATTTTCCCTCATCTTGTCTTCAATTGGAGCCACTTCTAACTTTCCATGGATACACGCATTTCTTATCCTATTTTTAATGCATTTGTCACTCATCCATCTTCGCATTCTCAATTTAGCTACACTAACTTCCAGAACATGTTTCTAAATTGCACAATACTCTTATCCATAAAGTATGGTTAGTCTTATAGCGTTCATGTAGAACTTTCTTTCAAATTTAGAGATATCTTGCAATCACAAAGTAATCCAAAAGAACTCCAATTCAACCAATCATGTTTTAATTCAATACATGACATCCTTCCCAATCTCTTCATCATGATTAATGATTGATCCTAAATATTGAAACCCATTACTCTTACATCTCTCTTATCCATATGGACTCCCCCATAATAAAAAGAAATAAAAGAATATCTTAAAATACATAATTTTGCAGACAATGCAAGAACAAGATGGCTCTTCGACAGTTGTGCATAAAGTGGAACATCGAACGAGCTAGGAATTTCATCTTATTCACATTAGCTTCGCATAGAAGGATGATAATGTTCTTCGGGTAGTGATTTCATGTCTCAACCAAAGCAGATTAACCTTAACCTTCTTATTATATTCTCATCTCGTTATTCTGTTTATATTAAGTTGAAAGTTAACGTTTTTGGACAAATTTCCAACAAAGATAACCTGTCTCCTTGCTCTTTCAAGCTCCAACACCATTCTCGAACTAATCATTTCTGCAGCAGAAGTAACCTATCCTAGGCTTCATTCTTCTTACAATCCATCTTGAGCTATTAAACCATCAAAGACCACATTACCCTTCCATAAGCAACATAAGAAGCGGCAACTTTCATAGCAATCAATCGAGAAAACCAGGAAGCAGATTGTTGATCCCATTACTCACAAGAGGCAATCTATGGGCCTACCTTCTTGTCAGCAGTCCCCTTCAACATTCTATAAAACCTTGCCTTATTCACTAGCTACGTTGTGATTGTTTGCAATAGCATCTCCATCTTATGTCTGGTCAAACAATCACCAACCCTAGGAAACCATAAACTAGTCTACAGCAACCATCTTCAATCCTCCAATCTAGTAGGCAACCTTTCTCCTTTTGCAATAAACTATAACCTACAAATTCATAATCATTCTACAATGTCCAAGTAAAACAATTCTAGCAATATGGACCATTAGGTTTAATGACATTGTTCGAAACTTTGAAGTAAAATTGGAAATAGAAGAAGAAATTTGAAGTAAACCACATTGGCTATTGCTACAACCCATTAAAATAAACTCAATTGAACGCTAATAAGGAATATGTAGAACTTCTTCTAAGACAGTTTTATAGAGACCACGGAAAACCACATCAGATGGTGTTAGAACGTATATGATATTCTTAACTCCTACAAGCAACCATTTGTAGTTGGAAACATTCATTTATCTGGCTCTCTGTATAGTTCCTACTTAATGAACATCATATGTGCCAATATATCTATAATATAGTGAAAGACAGTTGCAAGCATTCCTTAAGATATTTAATCACAACAGATCCATGTGTACTTTAATTTAACAAACACCAAACCTTAATAGCACGGTGCAAATTGAATATTATGGTATGGCTACATACCTATCTTCCCATGTCCAATGTCAACAGTGCACCCTGAGATTCGTCCTACTGCATATAGTGACAGTACTGCTTGCTCAGATGCATAAAAGCCTGAGACATTGAAAGTTTCAAACATCATCTGCACCAACTGTTCTCTTACAGCCTGTGAATGAATGAGATAAAGATAGCAAACCAGTTTAGACTGTGGTAAAAAAAAGGGAAAGATAATAAGAAAGCTTTTAACCAATGTATAACTGGAATGCCCAATCCAAATTATGTGACAATGTTATAAACTATTTAATCAATCATACCATGCATTAGGCACCTCTCTACATAGCAAAACACAGCCAATTCTTTCTCAACCTTTCTTCCCTAACCTACTGATAGTTATCTGGCATTTTTGGCCCATGAAATACCAACCAAGGTAGTCCTTTCATGGAGCCTTGGAGAGAATATTTTCCTTTATCTTCATAGTAATAATGACTGGCAGTTACTTTCAATTTCCATTTTCCCTCTTTTAGTAATAAGTATTGGCTAGAAGAAAATTGCATGACAGGCGAAGTTGGGGTCAATGCAAGCTGCTTGAGCATACAAAGCATATGTATATGTTTAGAATTTGAATTTTGGTGGAATGGGATAGTATTTTATAGGCACTTAGCCAATATTTATAGGATTACAAAGCTTATGACAAATGGCATCACTACACCTAATTAGAAATGAAAAATACATAAAGCACTAAATGCATAAAAGTAAGATTAGTAATCTACTCTTCTACACGCCTCTGCAAGCTGGAATTTGGTGAAAGCAAATAGAGCTTGGAGAGAGTGAGAAAGAGAGAAACTAGTGATTATCTAAAAGCAAAAGACGAAGTTCGTTGCCGAAGAACTCCCGGAAGAAAATGTTGGGCTCGGAACTATGAGAACTCCCAGAAGAAAACAAAAGAAACATCTCAAGAAAGCTAGACTTTTGGTTATGAGAACTTCAAGAAGAAAACTAAAGAAACGTCTCAAGAAAGCTGGACTCGGAACTACGAGAAGTCCTAGAAGAAAACTGAAGAAACTATCTCAATAAAAATGGACTTTGAACTATGAGAACTCCCAGCAGAAAACGTCTGAAAACAAAGTTCAGAGGGCTTTGTCACCGAAGAACTCGCAGATGTAAACTGAAAAATCATATCAGGATTAATTATCCTACTTCTATGCATTTACTCTTCAACGGTATACAATTACGACAAATCACTAATACAGGAATTAGACACCAAAGTGCACATGCATACTGAACTCTATGTGTAAATGAGCAATCCACGTAAACACATGAAATACTATAATATAAAATCACATATAGCTGTTTTATCATGCAAAAAATGAGCTCGAGGCTAGTACACTTTCTTCATCAGTATCATCAATGTAACGTTGATATTATAGAGCTGGCTTACCAAGGGTATTTGACAGGCGATACTTAACCAAAAGGCACACTGCCAGTCCACCAAAGACGACGGGATAGCATGAGTAGTGCTGAAGTTGGCTGCAAAGGTATGAAAATCACTAAGAAAGATCTTTCAAAGTCCTTTTCCCAAAGCACGAGTGTAAAATGACAAGATCTTTGGACTAAAGGATGCGATTAGTGGCAGCTATTATGCTGCAAAATTCTGAGTGATAAATTTATTTAATAGGAAGACCTTTAATATAACTATATTCAGAATGGTTCTATACAAGTATTTAAGAACTCCAATTAGGATCAAGATTTTATTATGACTATATAGGAAGCAATCGATTTAATAGCTACAATGAGTGAGAGTTGGGAGACAGGGGTGGGGGTGGATGGGTTTGCTCTTGACAGAGCAAGGAAAAACAAAAGAGTAAAGGTAAAGCATAGTTACTGAAAAGTAACTTATGTAGATAACCTTGTTTGTGGTTATTGAGGGAATCATGGAGATTGCTGATGATGGGCAATAGCAAGTCCACTATTGCTAAATGTCTGTCTGATTTGGGTGCAATTCTTGAAAAAAAATTCCCTAAGAAATGCTAGGAAGGAGAATAGCACTTCCTTTACAAAATCCATTTTACAAATATATAATAGAACAAAATGTAACTTCCTACAGACGACCAAATGTACATCCGGTCAGATAGGACCCATATTTTTCCTGAATTTGTAAATCCCTGCAAAAAAATCATTCTGAAAAATTGCATCTAAACCCCCATTAACTAGTTACAAATCAGGAATTATGTTTTGTTGTATTCATTGTTCTTAAAGCAGGAAAAGAAAAACGTAAATTTGTTCTTCTTTCTTCTGGACTGCCCCCTTCCTTTCTCTTCTATTTTTCCAAGAGTGGGCAGCAAGCTGCACTAACAAACAGTTGTAGTAGCCAGCGTTGGCCACAGCCAATGAGGCAACCAATGACAACAGCAATAGCAAGGCTACAGACCCTTCTCATATTAAATGAGGGTATACATGAGGGGTGTTTATTCACTTCGCTTAATTGGAAAAAGCATAGAAACAACCCCTAGGCCTGTTGCATAGGCCCCAAGGTCCCACTCTTAGAAAATTAGTTGTATCCAAGAGCATGTCAAAAAGAAATGAAGCACAAGAGAGAGAAAAGACGAGATACCTTGAAGAGAGTTTTCGTTATTTAGGGTCAAATAATGATGTACTCATACTAGTGAATAGGAGATTGAGAAAAATGTTCATATAATTAAAACAAGATGGTTAAAATGGAGTTCTTTTGGAGTGATTTGTGATAACAGAATACCATGAAGTTCGAAAGAAAAATTATATAAGACTAGTCGTGCTTTATTGAAAACATGTCAAGAAAATAAGGATAAGTGAAATGAGATGCTAAGACCAATGAGTGGCAATTGAAATGTAGGATAAGAAATTATTGTATACGTCGGAAGTCGAGGCGGTGCCAATTAAGGATAAGATGGGAGAAAACTGTCTTAGATGGCTTGGCCATGTGTGATATAGACCAACAGATGCACATGTCAGGAGGAATGTTGTAGATTTTGGCCAACATGTCGATTTCGAGGGGCAAACCACACATGTCGTGTTCCAGGTTTATTTCGATTCAATTTTGAAAACAAACACCTCTACTATTGTTGCTCAAGTAGAAGGCCAGGCCAGACTCCACTCCGATCAGGTAGATTAGTTTTTTTTTTTTTTTTTTTTTTTTTTTTTTACAGAGAATAGCTCTCTCTCTCTCTCTCTCTCTCTCTCTCTCTCTCTCTCTCTCTCTCTCTCTCAAATTGTTTGAACACAATCCATAACCAGAGGCAACTTCTTGAAGTCAACGAAGGTAAAAAAAAAACTTTTCTATGTTATTTCTTTGTTCTCTTTTTTTTTTTGACTTTTTTTAACAAAGAATGAAAAACAAATCTTGTGATCTTTTGTAATTTTTCAATTTTTTGGTGTGATTGTGACTTTTTTATACCTGTGATTTTTTGTACCTATGATCTTTAAATTTTTGGTACCTGACTTTTATGTTCTTCAATTTTTTCAGTGTTTGTAGATGTGATTTATTTTCCTGCATCCCCCTAATTTTCTCTCTTTGCAGGCTACAGCAACACAACTTCATCTAGGTGCACATCAAGATACCACCTTCCGCATACAAATGCTAGAAAATTAGAAATGATTTCTTGTTAATTGTGTACAATGCATATGTGAATAGTGAAGTGAACGTATCGTGTGAAATGGATATGTGGACTGAGAAGTGAACCAATGATGTGCCACGTTCTAGAAATCGGCCTAGGCGGCAGCCTAGATGCCCAGTGCCCGTCTGATGTCCACCTGTGCGCCCGCATAATGCTTCCGATGTCCGACTATGCTCTTTTTTTTTTTGGTTTTATGGACAATTTCCGCAATTTTCAGCAGGGTTTTGTTTTTGTTTGTTTTTGTTTTTATAAACCACCTAGAATTAGGTGGCCGCCTAGGCAGAGTAGACACTAGGCGTCTGGTGCCCGTCCGACTAGCGCCTAGCGACTTTACAACCTTGGATGTGTGAATTGTAAATGTGGCAGAGTATAATTTATAGATAGTCTAAAACTCCAAATTCTGTAATGGATTTTTTATTGTGATTTGTAACTACTTAGACTCTCAAGTTACTCAATGTGTATTAGAGATCAGATTTAGTCTTTAGGACTTCTAGCGTATATACTATATAATATATATTACATATTTATTGATCTGACATTTTAAAACATCATTGACACATCCCCGACATTAAAAAAACAATTTGACATGAACCCGATAAAAGACATCAATAACCTTGGTCAGGAACAAGAAGATATTAGTTAAAATATTGGTTAGAACTAGGTGAACGGTTAAGCGAACTTGGATTGAGGCTATAAAAAAAAACTAAAATATTTGTGAATATTACAGAGGACATGGCCCTTAAAAGGGCTGAATGGAAGGAAAAAGAAAATCAAATAGCTGACCACAAAAACTTGGGATAAAGGCCTCGTAGTTGTTGATGATGTTGAATCCAAAAGCAGCAATATTAAGTTTCCATAAACTGATAATCTCTAGATTTGAGCTTTACATTTCCAAAATCTTATTCTAATATTCTAGGAAAAGACAGATTTCAATTCATTATACTCATCTTTCTACTTACTTCCCCCTTCTTGTTCTTCCCAGCCAGTACTTTTTCTTTTCTTTTGGCTTCTCTTCTTTATCTAGCACTCCACTCCTGTTACTTTTTCTAATGAAAATAGAGCCTTGTATCATACATTATTGTTGAAGTCATTGTCGAGCACCAATAATCAATTTCCTACATGGATCAGTTTCTCAATTACCATGCCCAAGACACTCCAGTGATTGTAAGTAGATCGCAGAGTAGGGATAATGCCAAATTCAGTCCACTATGAAAACAATATCATAATTTCATTTTGTATAGCTGAGGACGATATAGTAGATTTCTGGCGATACTAGGAGCACAACAAATACCAATACATATAACATTCCAAAAAACTTGACAAAATCTTCCGTGCTAGAAGTGAACAATTATTGCCTCGAGCTCGATAACATGAGATCTAAAGCAGATGTTTTTTGTCCAACAATTGGTTGCGACTTTATTTTATATTGAATCCTAATTGAAGAATGATACAAAATACTTTATTTGAATAACTAATCCATTAAATATATTTAAAGGGTGTAATAGTTGATTGTATAAAAACTTCTACTTTGCAAGGACATCTATGACAAAATATTAATCATTAGATCATTACCGTGAACCTCTAGGTTCAATCTTAAAGGATGTCTTAACCTAAAATGAAGAAATCAGCCAATCTGCTTGTTGTTTGTTATAGACTATAGTCAACTGCCAAATTCAAACCAATATGAAAACAATATCATAATTTTATTTTGTATAGTTGAGGACGATATAGTAGACTTCAGGCAATACTAGGAGCACAAGAAATACCAATACATATAACATGCCAAAAAACCATGACAATATCTTGCGTGCTAGAAATGAACAATTATTGCTTTGAGCTCGATAACTGGAGATCTAAAGCAGATGTGTTTTGTCCATGTGGAATTGGTTGTGATTTTATTTAACTGAATCCTAATTGAAGAATGATGCAACGTACTTCTTTGAATAATTGATCCATTAAATATATTTAAAGGGTGTAACAGTTGAATGTAATATGAATTTTTACTTTGCAAGGACAACTATGACAAAATATTAACCACTAGGTCATTACCATGAGTCTCTAGGTTTAATCTTAAAGGATGTATTTAATTGAAATAAGGAATCAGCCAATCTGCTTCTTGTTTGTTATAAACTATAGTCAACTGCTTCAAAGCTTTCTCAATTCTTTTTGAGCAAGTCATTATCAACATCCTTATCCAAGTCGTCTCCCATCAGAATGGGGAACCTATGGAGCATGATAGCCCAATATGCCGTTGTCGTCATCTTTTTCTTCTTAAATTTAGTAGTTTATGCCACCGTTACCTACTAATAACCAGGATGTTCAAGTAAGGATCACGAAACTCCATGAAACACAGATGTCCCACTTATCTATAACAAAAAACGTAGTTGTAAAGCATGGAAAATGCACAAAGCCTGCTAAGCCCAAAACATCAGGCCCAGGTGCAAAGGCCAAAAGCCCCTCCACGGCTCCCCAGACAAATGACAAGTCCAGCAACACTTGGAGTCCAAGAACATTGGATCCTCTACGTGTGCACTGTTAAACAAGACCTCTGGAGACCTTTGTGGCAACCGATGTGAGCATCATGTCCCGGAAGCACGTCTTTAGTAATCTTTGAAGACAAGTCCTCTTATGCGGCTAGTCCTCCAGAAGACTTTATGCAGCTAGCTCTCTAGAAAACTTCATGCGGCTCCCTTCTCAAAAGCTCTCATGCGGCCTGGGTGTCATATGGCCCGAATGTCTCAGAAGCAGTGTTCTAAATGGCAGCCGCCTAGGTGGTAGGCGGTCCCTCTCCGCACCGCTTTTCGGTAGGCGGTAGAGTAGACGGCCAATGGAGGTTGGCGGCATAGGCGGAGGTGAGACGGCGTATGCGGGCGCCTAGGCGGAGCAATACCTAATAAGATATTTTGACCAAAAAAGTTTTGTAAACATTATGGACCTATGGTTCATTTTTACAAAACTAAAACTTTATAAACCTTCGTTCTACAACTTAGTTATGCATGGAACACCCTTAAAATATGCATATTATGCCAAAAAAAATGGTAAAATAGTATAAAGTGTTCAAAATGTATCGACTGCCTAGGCGGTGCCTAGGCGACCTAGGCGGTAAGCGGACTCTCTCCGCCGCGCACCCGCCTACCGCCGTTTAGAACCTTGCTCAGAAGGTCTCTCACGAGACCAAAATCTACACATTACATGCATTCCTGAAAACGGATGGTTCATACCCCTGGTCAAGCTATCCCGATCCCATAATAAACGGCTTAAAGGATCAAATCCTACGTTTATGGCGTGTGAGTCTTAATCGTCCCATTCAAACGAGAGATTCCCTCCAAATGATGGATTGTGTCACGTGTCAATGCGATCGGGCCACCTGATTTGAATCTCACGTTTATGGCGTGTGCGATATGACCGTCTCATTCAAACAACAGATTATCCTAAGTTACTATATGTGTTGCGTATCATTCATCATCATGCTATACAACAATCAGTCATTACTCATGATTGTTACAACTCGGGATCCGAACCACTTCTGAGATCTCTGCAGCAAATCGACGTCCAATCAGTGCCACGTATCAACATGATCGGGCCGAACGGTTAATCAGTTGTATCATACGGTTGTGACAACCCAAATTACGTCTATCCTGCAGAAGATCTCTCCTCATCAATGCCGCCTGCATAGTCTATCTTTGACGATGGCTGTAAAAGGAGGTACATGCCCTCCAAGGGACAGAGAGAAGAAATCCGTAGAACACCACAAATATACACAGAAAATATTCTACATAGAGAGGATATCGAAAGAAGTCAAAGCGTATCGATCGTCAACGACGCAAAGGAGTCATGCAGTACTCGACCTCCATCGTCACACTTCTCCAGATCTTATATTTGTACTAAGAGACCATCGTTGTCAGGGTCCTCCGTTGTACTTTTTGTTATAATCCAATAAAAGAATAAGCTTTCTTAAACTTTCCTTCGAACATTTGTGATGGCAACAGTAGTCCTTACTTGCAATGAGGAAATTGGCCAATTTTTGTATGTTAAACTGTGTCAAAGCTCCCAAAAGAAAGCAGAACCTCAGATAATGTTAAAACTTCATAATTACCCTACAGATAAAGCAAGTATCTAGAGAAAAGGTTAATGCCTTGTTTAGAAGACGAGACTTATGTCAGCGAAATGGTAGTTTCAGAGTTTTTGAGTGCCAAAGTCCAAAATCAAACTCGAGTCTCGTTTGGAAACCAAATTGGAATGCAAAATTTTAGATTTCTGTGAATCTTTCATAATTCAAAACTACATTTACTCCAATTTCGAAAATACAGTCCAACAGGATATTTCTACTCCAAAACCCCTCTATATCTTCTCCTCCCTTCTTTTCTCCACCACATTAGCTCAGAACCATTCCAAGCACTGCCTCGACTCTAGTCATTCTCTACTGCCTACGCTCCTCCATTGCCTCCTCTTCTTCTCACTTCTATCTCCTATTAACTCGATCAGATATGACATGCAAACTGCTGTCAGTCCTGCTATAAACCCCACCAACCACCTAAGGGTGCATCTATTATCTCAATTTTGAAACTACATATCCAATGTGCTCCTAATTCTGCTTAACTAAAATGGAGGCACAGGTTTGCACTAGAGCTATAAAACCACAAAAGTTCATTTAATTCAACCAGAGCTATGTCAGAAATTGCACTGGCAAACAATGCCTAAAGCTTGATTTAAGGTACCTCCCAGTCCAACGTACAAACCCGCTTAGATTACCAAATGTCTAATATCACCGTTTTACTTCACCCTATAGAAAAGGAGACGCTAGGACTAGAGGTAGGCCTAAACGAACATGGTGCAGTTTCAAAGAAGGATATGGTTTTTGTTGTGTGCTACAGAGGACATGGCTCTAAAAAGAACAGAATGTAATTAGAATTCAAATAGCTGATTCCAAAACTTTGGATTAAAGGCTTTGGTGTTGTTGTACTTAACCCTATAGGAAAAATCATTTCCGTAGAATTTCACATTGTTGTTTTGGTACTAGCCCTAGACAGACTATAGCATTAGTTAAAATAAGTCTCACATTAAATAGCCCCCAACAAAGAAACTGCAATATATAGTAGCCAAAGCAGCCCAAATGGATAAAATAAAGTAGGAAGTTAAAAATCCAAATCTTAGAAAACTTGAGTAATAGGTTTTTCTTTTTTAAAGAAAAATTCATTAGATAATTCACGTTTCCAGAGCGATATTTTATTAGTCGCATTTCCAAACTGCAACTTTACTTTCTCTTTTACAGTCTCTTTTCTTTTTCTTTTTTTTCTTGTTTTCTTTTATTTTGAAATGTGGTTTCTCTAGTTAAAATCACGTTTTGGAATTGTGGGTTGTAATGTTTTACAAAGCTACCGTATTTAAAGAACTTTTCTCAAAAAAAATCCCAATTTCACAAAAAATCAAATTTCTAATGCGTGAATGTCATCTCTGTTCATTCGTATTTAGCAGCTATTAAGAGCTTTAATATGTAATGTTGGAATGTTCCTATCAGCTCGAGCATTTGGGAAAGTTAACTACCAGCAGCATTGTTTGTTAGTATAAAACCCGAATCCAGCCATATACAATGGTTCTCTAAAAATATCCAAGCAAGCACAGATGCTCCAAAATTATGTGTCATCTCGGACATGCAGTATATTGGACACGGCACACTCCCTCCCTCTGCTATAATTCAGGACCGATTAATACAATCAACCCAGTTTAAAGCGATAAAATGAACAAAAATCGAAACTTCAACGCATGCTCGGACGATCTGTTCACCTTGGGGGTGGAGAGCGGATCGGTGAAGAGGATCTGTCCTTCCTCCCCGATCTCCCAGCCAAGGGAAGTGTAGAGGACGTGGTGGAGCAGGTCCTCCATGGCGTCCCAGTCCTTCACGAACCCCCGCACCACCGGGTCGACCGCGACCTCCTCGAATGCCGAGCTGTCGGCCATGTCCCCGTCCTCCACCACCCGCCTCATCTTCGTCGGGATTATCTGAATGGGGTGAGAAATTAGGGCTAGGGTTAGGGTTTCGGAGGGGAATCACGGTTAGGGTTTTGCTTACCAGGCCTGGGTCCTGGTCGGGAGCGGCGAAGCCGGCTTTGAGGAGCTTGGATCCGGCGTCGACTACCACCGCCTCCATTGGGTGGTTTGGAAGTTTCGAAAAATGGGCAACTTTTGTGTGTTGTTTTGGGAAGAACAAGGTTTTTGGAGTTGAAGAGGGACTGATTTGGAAATGAGAAATTTTAAAGGCACTTCATATTTTAAGATTATTTATAAGGACACATTAAAAATTAATCAGGATTAGTCAGGATTAGGACAAATCCAAGTTTGAGAGAAAATTATTCAGGACATTCCATTTTTTTACTTATTGGCTTGTCCCAACCCCACATACCCTCTAAACTAGGGGTGAGCATTATTCGATTTTGAACCGAAAATCGAACCGAACCGAATAAGAGATTCGGTTTGGTTTTGAAAAAAATCGGTTCGGTTTCGGTTTTGAAAATAGTAAATTTTCTTATTCGGTTTCGGTTTCGATTTTAGGTTTCGGTTTCGGTCGAAAACCGAATAAGAAATTTTAGTTTATATATATATATATATATATATATATATATATATAGAGAGAGAGAGAGAGAGAGAGAGGGGTATTATATTTATATATATATATATATATATATATATATAGAGAGAGAGAGAGAGAGAGAGAGAGAGAGAGAGAGAGAGAGGTATATACTATATGTATATATAAAATATATCTAGGTATATTTAGTTGTTATATATATTAACAAAAAAAAACACAAAAAAAACCAAAAAAAATCGAATAAACCGAAAACCGAACCGATTTAGTTCGGTTCGGTTCGGTTCGGTTATTGACCAATTCGGTTCGGTTTCGGTTTCGGTTTTCCTTATTCGGTTTCGATTGAATTCGGTTTTCGGTTATTCGGTTCGGTTGGAACCGAATAAACCAAATACTCACCCCTACTCTAAACACAAATTTTGAGCTTCATTTCAAAATTTCTCTCTCTCTTCCAAAACCAAAGCTTTCTTCTTATTCTTCTTCTTCTTCTCCACAATTTCCATTCTCACCATCTCCATCAAAATTCTAGTTTTCTTCTCATTTTCTTCTTCTTCTCCACCATTTCCATCCTCACCATCTCCATCAAAACCCTAGTTTCCTTTTCATTCCCAATTTCGATGGCACCCAAAGGCTCCTCACAAACAATGTACAAACCCTAATACTTTTTTCCTCACAAAGAATGCATGAAAATAAACCCTAAAATGTATTTCACTCCATTATCAAGATGGAAATAAACCATAACATATATTTTTTTCATTCGGCAATTTCGACTTTAGGACTGCCATGAATTGTGACAGTCCTAAAATAGACTTGCTGTACAGCAAGTCCCTTTCAGGACTGCCACAATTCCTGGCGATCCTCAATACTTCTAGGACTGATAGAAATTGTGACAGTCCTGCTGTAGAGCAAGTCCCTTTCAGGACTACCACAATTCCTGACAGTCCTCAATACTTCTAGGACTGCCAGTAATTGTGACAGTCCTGTTGTACAGCAAGTTCATTTCAGGACTGCCATAATTTCTGGCAGTCATCAATATTTCTATGACTGACAGAAATTGTGACAGTCCTGATATGGACCCATTTCTTCTACAACTAGGATTTCATCCATAATTTCTTCTACAACTAGGATTTTATCCATAGTTTCTTCTATTAATAAAGAAAAATTGGTTAATAGATTTGATAGATTTGATAACACAATTTCTTCTACAACTAGGATTTCATCCATAATGTCCAAACAAGAAGAAAGAAAATAAACTAGGGTTTGAAGAAAGAGATCTGAGAAATTAGAAGAGAGCAAAAAAATAAAATAAACTAGGGTTTGAAAAAAAAAAGATGTTCTTCTTGTTCTTGTTCTTGTTCTTGTTCTTGTTCTTGTTCTTGTGAAGAAGGAGAAGAGAGAGAAAAAATAAAAAGTTGACTTATATATTTACATTTGGGCTAGCCCTGAGTAATTTTTCAATGGCAAACTTGTAAATAAATCAAAGTTAGCTTTGGGCTAGCCCCGATCAACTTTTGATGTGCCCTTATAAATAATATATTTTAAATATGACAGTCCATTACTTCAGGAAAATGCAGATTTTATAATTTTTACTAAAAACAATTCCAATTTACTTTGGGCCGTCCAACTCCTCCAATTCTAAATTTCTATTCTCTCTCTTCAAATTTCCAAACCCATTTCTCTCCAACTCCTCCAATTCCAAGCAATGCCTAAAATCGTTAGATAAAATAGTTATAGAACTAATTTAGGGTTGACATACGAACTTGTGAACCCTAAAAATAAAATTTAGGGTTTCAAAAAATCGAACAGAGCCAACAGTCGAACTTCAAACCAACAAGACTGTAGGCAAATGTTACAATCCTGTTGATACTATAGTATTGTAGAATTTTTCTACAGTCCTATAGTATATGTAGGACTGTAAGAAATCATATAGACGGTAGAATTTTCTACAGTCATGTATATAAGCGGGACTTGGAATTTTCTTACAGTCCTAAAGGATTGGGAGTCAAAATATATGCTGGCAGTAAGTTCTAATTAGGACTATCAACTAGGTGACAGTTCTATCATAATTTAGGATTGTCAAGTTTGTTCACAGTCCTAAATGATTGGAGGCTTTAATATACTGACAGTGAGTTTCAAATAGGACTATCAACCTTTTTTGAGAGCCCTAAATTTTATATGACTGTCAATTTGTTGACAGTCCTACAATATGGACTATCAGCTTTGTTGACAGTCCTAAAGCAAAAAAATTGAACTACCCTCAAGCAAAAAAATTTAAGTATTTGGGATTGAACTAATTTGCTAATTCTATCCATATTGAGTTTCAATTAGGACTATCAACTTTGTTGACAGTTCTAACCTCTTGTAGGACTATCAATTTGTTGACAGTCCTACATTATGGTGGGACTATCAACTTTGTTGACAGTCCTAAAGAAAAAATTTGGACTGCCCTCAAGCAAAAAAAATTGAGTGGTGAACTTGTAAATAAATAGAAAATAAATTGGGTTGTCCTAAGCAATTTTTAAAGTGCCTATACAATTTTCCTTTGGAAATTAGTAACACATCATCTATTATTTATTATTCTTTTCCATTTGTAAAAGTGGTACAAATTAATTAATATTTTCATATTTATTTATATTATATGTAATTATGTTTTTTGTAATTAGTTTTAGTTAACTAGTTGATATGATTGCTAAAACTAATTAGGAATATGTGTATCTCTTGGAGATAACGTTATTATCTACCGTAACCAATATATTATGTCTTGTATATAAGCATAATAGCAAACAAATTCTTGGATTATTTGTTTTTCTCAATAACTGAGACTTATATCTCTTCTCCATATCTTTATTCTTAAATTACTAACATATTGTTGTATATAAGCATAATAGCACACACATTTTTGGATTACTTGCTTTTCTCAATAACAGAGACGTTTATCTCTTCTACATCTCTGTTTTCTCTAGAGTTTTTGAAGAACAACACTATCGTTTATACTACAACACATTATTAGCATGTACGGTCTATGACGAAGGTCACATGATTCGCGATGGTTTCCTAAGAAGAAATAAAAGAGGGAGCATCCATGACGAAATGATCAAATCCTTCGAGGTCGAAACCAACCGTAATGGCAAAATAACCTATGTTTGCGTAGGAAACCTATTTTTGTGCAAGAAACATGTTTTGTTCAGGAAACTTGTTTTGTGCAGGAAACTAGTCCCGAAGAACTAGTTTTAAAAAAAAACTCTGAAACTAGTCTCGAAGAAATAATCTCGCATAAAACTTTGAACTCGCAAAAACTAGTCACGAAAAACTAGTTCTCGCATAACAAAACTCTATAAAAAAAAATTAGTCCGCAGAATTGGCCCTGTAAAGCACAGTTCACGAAATTCATAACAAAAAATGTTTGCCCGCATCAAACAATTACTATAAACCATTTTTTGGGTCGGGGGCTCCCCCTACCCTTCCAAACTCAAAGTTCACCTGAATAGTTAGTTAACTTGAAATTCATGGAACCTGAAGTTCACCTTGAAACTAGAGTTTACAAGTGAACACGAAGTTCGTACTGAACCATAAGGAATCACCATATATTGTGAATTGGATAACATAATTAATCTAAACTTTAGAACTCAAGTGTCACGTCCTAATCCCAAAATACATAGTATCGAGGCACATGGCAATGGTCATCTACATATTAAGTGGACTATCACCTAACTCCAATACATATACATTGTCCAAGATTGGGTTAACTATCTATAACTCACTACAAATACACTATCTTAATCCATAATATAATAAATATATCAAGAATGAACAATATGTAATATATGAAGGCACACTAGAGGGGGGTGAATAGGGTCTAGCTAATAAATCAAGCACAATACAATTGTTAATGGACAATTTAAAAATTAAGAGTACAAGGATTAAAATAATAAGAATACCGACATCAAGGCACTATAGTCTCGAAATTCTCTCGTGCTTTAATCCACTATTGTCAAAAAGTTGCAACACGAGCTTTGATCCGAAGGCTCGCCGACTTCTAACAAAAGGGCTTTTATCTGAAGGCTCTCCGACTTCTTACACAAGAGCCTTGATCTGAAGGCTCTCCGACTTCACACAAGCTTTGATCCGAAGGCTTGTATACCTTTACTTTTTTACAAGATGGTTTTGATCTTCTCATAACAAATATGAAGATCTTATTTTTACAGCTCAAGAACACTATAACACAATTGTAGATTGGCAAGTGAAAGCTTTAGTAAAGTTATTTTTTAGATAGGCTTTAGCAGATAGAAAAAATTTAGGCTCAAAGAATCAATCTTGAATGAAGGGGTTCATGACTATTTATAACCAAAGCAAACGAAAGAGCAAATACGCAACTTTCAGTATGTAGTCAGTATACCGTCGGAATACTATAATATACTGTCAATATACTATTCTACAACAACAATGGATAGAGAAAGTGTCGTTGGGATCATTTAATGCCAAGAATTCGACCGTTGGATTGTCAGTTGTGATGAACTGGTATACCGTCGGTATCGACCAATATACCGTAGGTATGCCGGTTCAAACGAAAGAGAGCAAATTTATATAAATTCGTTATCCGCCAGTATACTACAGTTTACCGTCGGTATACTACAGTATACCACCGGTATGCCGGTTGATAGCCAAAAATAATATCGGCTATTTTCTACCCTATCTTTCAATTTTGCCATCCATTTTTTGTGTGTAAAATTATTCCTAAGACTTAATACAAACTCTAGGTAGACTATAGCAGGTGCATGCTTCTTCAGAGTCTTGAAATGATGACATCATCGCTTGGCTTCTTCTTTTGTAATGTGATAGTTTTTTCTCTTGGCGGCAGTTATCCAAATATACCCAGATTATGAAATCTGAATACCTTTTAGGATCTCGCCCCCGAACCCCTACGAGCGACGTTACCCCCTCGACCCCCGTCCATTGACCGGGCAGCGGAACCCTCGAGTGCGTGGCCCCGGAGATGTCTTTAGGCAGTTCATAATTTTTTATTATAGGATATCGTCGTCTTTGGCTCATCATAATTTTTTATTGCATATGTCTATGTTGATCTTGCTTATTGCTTTTCTGAAAATACATGTTAGACGAATAAAGTAATATACATAGTAGCAAGTATGATAAATTTAATATCCATCAGGACTATGCTAAGTTTAAGTATAAATATTATAGTGATAGCATGAATATCAGTTATATTATAATATTAAACTTAATCGAATAACCACAATAAAAAATATAGTTAGATCATTGGGCTAACAATCTCCTCCTTTTTTATTATCACAACCGGTTAAATTTAAGATAGATGTAATAGATGCTCATATCACTAATATGTTAAAAATTAAGCACATATCACTAAGTAAAAATGTTATAGTGATTGCATGATGATTAATGATAATAAAATACTAAACTTAATAGACTTATCATTTCAAAAATATGATACAATCATTTCGCTAACAATACAATCGATCGTCCTGTAATACATGTATTCGAACAAGCTCAAGAAGAAAAATAAAGCTTGCAAAAACTAAGCTAATATAGTAGAAGGCAAACCATACATGGTTAGAATGTAACTGCAAACGAATACTTGAATCTGAAAACACGAATAATAATCCGTTAGATGAACTCCGCAAAACAAACTCAATCAACCTGGAAGGAAACCAAGTTATCAAAAGGGACGTAACAAGATGCATAATATACATGATGAAATAAAAAAGTAAAAACATGCATAAGGAAGAGACAAAAAAATACAAGTACACTATACTAACAAAACTACGTGAATATGTATATGAGGAAATGTTCGACGCTCGGGCATGCTAGGGTAATTAAGTATGCTTATAAGCGCTATCAACAAACAAGGAGTGCTCATCTGAGATACCTCTCAAATAACGGATACAAAAACCAGGGATGCTCATTTAAGATTTCTCTCAAATAAATATAGCCAGGAGTGCTCTGTAGAGACATCTCTGAAAATAAGTATATGTAGACAACCAGAAGTATAGGAAAAATCCAAGCTTCTAGTGATTGTCCTCCCCATCTCACAAAGTTAAGTCAAGTGCGACAATATCGAAAAACAATAACTAGACATTGTAACTGAACACAATAACAATTAAGAAAACAATAACATGCAACTCTAAGAAAATATGGCTCTGTGTCAATATGCATGAATGTGACTCATGTAATAGTCTAGTGTGTGTCAATAGGTACAACATATCACATGATTGAAACAAAAGATAAAATACTGAATATTCCAAGAGAACAACAAAAACATGTAGAATATTGTAACCAATGAGGCAAGGTATACTTGCCTGTAATTAGTCTAATTTTTGTTACGGTCAAAGGTACGTAATCTGATCCTAGCCTATAAATTTTCTAAGAACCAGAAAAAATTATGATTCCTAAATGAGCTACATATATAAGGGTTTGGTTAAATTTATTTATGAAGATAATTTATAATTATGTATATATTTGCTTATATTTTTAACTACCTTACTAGAATGATTAGATATGATTGTATTTAATATCATTATATTAGTTGGATCTATTACTTTAATCTAGTAAGTATTATCATATTAATTTTTCTCCTATGCAAAATTCTTTTATATGAATAAAAGATATAGTTTAATTGTAATAAGTAGTTACTTTGCGGGGTGAAATTGTAAGCTTACCAAATTATTATAAACGCCAGAGAAAGAAGATCAGCTTCTTCTCTTCTCATTTATTTCATTATGAATATCCCTATGCTACCATCCCATGTAGTGCCCCGTCCCTACATCGTGTCCCGTACTTGTCCACGGGGTGCGCGAGAAAGGAACACTGTCGCTATCGATTCGGTCGGGACCGATAGGTCGGGATCGACCGAGTCGATCGAACGGGAACGATTGAATTAAGATCCATTCCTCGTTATGGAATGTCTTCTTCGGAACCAAGTCCCATATTCAGTGGATTGCGCCTCGAGGATTGACTCTGCGGCTGAGTCGGGAGAGACCTCCCGTTGCTCTGCTTTTCACGCCGCTTGCGTTGGTTTTGGCTTTGTTTTCTGAATGCGTTTTCGTGAATGTTTTCGATGGTTTTCATGGCTTGCATTTCGAACTCGCATTTCCTATCGAACTCCTTGAATAATGCAGTGTTCTAATCGGTTGCTTGTGCGATTTCAGGTAATCGCGTAGGCGACGTCCAGCGCGACCAGCAAGTTCTCTCGCCGAAGTAAACTCAAGGTGAGTGGCTGACCCTTCTTTTCTTGACCCCTTCTTTGGCAAAATCGATAGTGTTGTTGCGGATTAAAGATTGAATGCAAGGGCACGGGCACGGTAAAATGATTGAGTTTTTAAAGAGAATGTAGGCTATGTCTTAATAACTAAAAGAAGGAAAATGGTCTTCGCACGGTCATGGACAACTTGTCGACAAGGCAAAGTTTTCCCGCACGGCAACCCGGGGCCACGGGACCGTTGCAGCCAAGAAGGAAACATCTCATAAGCTGTGCTGGGCACAATGTTAGGCGAGGACTTGCAGCGGGGCTCGCTACTCGTGCTGAAAGGGCCTCGTCTAATAAAAGCTAGAAGGAGTCCACGATGGCTCTGGGAGCCAGTGACCAACACACGAAATAATTGCACTTGGTATGGAAATGATAACAATTGACAGGGAAGAACATGGTAAGTTTCATAAGGCGCGGCACGGGCCGCCGTCGGTAAGTTTCAACGTAAATTTCACTATGCTTGTCATATGCTTGTTTGCAATTCATTAGGATGGTTAGAAATATTCATACTTTAAGTCAATTAAACTCTTCAACCAAATGAGAGCTTGGAACTTAAATAGCCACGCACCAGTACAAAGTGTAATGTACTGATCCTCGCTCTCCACGCAGGTACCCCGAACTACGAAGGGCGTCCCACTTGAAAGCTCAAGGCGAAGTGAACCCTTTTGAAGCCTCGTCCGCGTGTAAAGGCTTGTTTCTGGATTCCTTTTGAAGAAGACCCGCACTCAGTCCAAAAGAAGATGACGACTCGACTCGCCTCGATAGCATATGGAAATGTGTAATGGTTTTTGCTTGTAAAAAGGGATGTAATGTATGGAACGACTATCTCATCGGCGTTCATTTTGTAAGTCGAGTCATGTTGTAGCCCGCGCGACAATGATTATAAAGGAGTCTATGTAAAGTTTTATTATCATCAATGAAAAAGTCTATTTCTATTTCAAATGTGTCATTCAATTTCTCTGCGTACTCTAACTTGATGTTGTGTTTCGGATAACCTTATGACTATGCCTTGTGCGATCGCAACTTAGGTTCGTACGACATCACGCCCGGAGGACGACTATCAATTCTACGGAATCGGGGCATGACATAATGGTATCAGAGCACGGCTTTACATCCTTTGACCTCGCATCGATGAGATAAGTTGTTCCATACAATGAGTCCGTAATATTTTGTGACTGATGCGTTTGCCTTCGTATCGCAGAAGTGACGGAACCCACGGCCGAGCAAGAACAGAGCGCTTCAAGCGGCTCTAGTAGTTCGCATCATCCGCGGGCCGGACCTTCTAACGATACCATCGAAAGGATGCTGCGCATGATGGAGGCGCAGCGAAACCAGTCCGAGAATCGACATCAACAAGTAGAGAACGACAGGCCCAGTTCGAAGCTCGCTTCGAAGCTCGCTTTGATGCACATGCCAAACTTCAACAAAAGCAGCTAGATACCCTGCAGCAGATCGTCCAGACAATGGCGGCCAATGGGAATTCTACGACTACGCCTACCGTCACCGTGCCGGCGATCCAACCCATTGATGTCGACACGGAGGATCCCGAGCGTCAACCAGCGGCACCGAAAAAGTACAACTTTGAAGTGTCAGAATTCAAGAAGGCGTGCCGTACTTCCTTCAGCGGCACCGAGGGTCCCTCCATGGCAATCGACTGGTTGGAAGAGCTGGAAGATCACTTCGAGCTGCTTGGCATTGAAGAATCCAAGCAAGTCGTCTGCGCACAACTTCAACTACGGTTGAACGCGTACGACTGGTGGGCCGTGCGCAAGCGAGCGATCCGACCGGACAATACTACCGCGTCGATCTCTTGGGACACGTTCTGCAAAGCTTTTGAAGTCCAGTACCTTCTGTCAGCCGTTCGTCAAGCGAAGGAGAATGAATTCATGCAGTTGAAGCAAGGGAGCCGGACAGTGGAACAGTACGCCGCAGAATTCAACAAGTTGTCTAAGTTTGCTGGCCAGTTTTTGCCTACTGAAGAGTGCCGTGTGCGACGGTTCGAAGTGGGTCTGCGACACTCTATCGGTGCGCATGTCGGGGTCCCGGAGTACAAGACTGTGGACGAGGCTCTGAATCACACGCTCCGCCTTGAGAACCTGTATCCTTCCGGTGCTGACGACGTTGTGTGCCACTCCAATCACAAACGTCCTAGCTATACGGGAGGCAACAATCACGCGTCAAAGCGTCCAAACAACGACGGCTATATGGGTCAGAATTCGTTACCTCGTTGTACCAAATGTAATCACCTCGGGCACGAAGCCATCAACTGCTTCCCCTTCAGAGGGGAATGCCATGCTTGCGGACAAAAGGGCCACCTCGCTCGGTATTGCACAAACCCCAGATTGACTCGCAACGCCCCGCCACAACAACACCGCCAAGAGAATCGAGGACAGGCGTCTCGACCTCCTCCGCCCACTCAACCTGCACCGCAATATGGCCAAGATCGTCGCCCCAACACTCAGGGCCACATCTACGCCATGACTCGAGACGAAGCGCTGGCGTCAGATACCGCAGTGTCAGGTATACTAAAATTCAAGAATGTGCCTGCTCGTGTGTTATTTGATTCAGGCGCTTCACATAGTTTTATATCGGCGGACTTTGCCGCCGAGCACAAATTTCCTGTAATATCATTAGATCTCGACCTTAGCGTAAGCACGCCTTCGGGCACACCAATTCTCACAAACTTAGCTTGCATCGGCGGGATTATCTGTATCGGCGGTCAAAAGATCGGTCTGGATGTGATAGTTCTAGACATGAAGGACTTTGACATCATTCTGGAAATGGATTGGCTCGGGCCATGCAACGCAACCATAGACTGCACTGAAAAGAAGGTCACATTCCGTATGCCTAGAGTGCCTGAATTCTGCTACTCGTGTGGTGAGGCGTCACCGACCTGCATGGTGATCTCCGCAATATCTGCTCGACGGATGCTGCATTCCGGGTACGAAGGCTATCTAGCTTCTGTTCGAGACATGCGACAGGATGGTGCAAACGCGGGTCAGACCGACGTTGTGGCAGAATTCCCCGACGTATTCCCAGATGAGCTACCCGACATGTCGTCCGATCGAGAGATAGAGTTCACCATCGACACATTTCCCGACACCCGGCCGATCTCGAAGGCTCCGTATAGAATGGCCCCTGCAGAATTGAAAGAATTGAAGGCACAACTTCAGGAATTGCTCGACAGAGGGTTTATCCGTCCGAGTATCTCGCCGTGGGGTGCGCCCGTGCTGTTCGTAAAGAAGAAGGATGGATCGATGCGACTCTGCATCGACTATCGAGAATTGAATAAAGCCACCGTCCAAAACAAATACCCCCTGTCCCGCATCGACGACTTGTTCGACCAGCTCCAAGGTGCAATGGTGTTTTCGAAGATTGATCTACGATCGGGTTACCACCAACTCAAAGTCAAGCCAGATGACGTGCCGAAGTCCGCCTTTCGCACTCGTTACGGCCACTACGAGTTCTTGGTAATGCCGTTCGGTCTGACAAACGCCCCTGCCATCTTCATGGATCTAATGAATCGGGTGTTCCGTCCGTTTGTTGACAAGTTCGTAGTAGTCTTCATCGACGACATCCTCGTCTACTCGAAAGATCGAGCGCAACATGCAGAGCATCTACGGACGGTACTCCAAACCCTTCGAGAGAATCAGTTGTACGCGAAGATGAGCAAGTGCGAGTTCTGGCTGAACATCGTCTCATTCCTTGGGTACATCATCTCCGTCGCGGGCATTGCAGTCGATCCAAAGAAAGTCGAGGCAGTTGCTGATTGGAAACGGCCCGCATCAGTTAGCGAAGTTTGAAGTTTTCTAGGCTTGGCGGGATACTACCGACACTTCGTGAAGGACTTCGCGAAGATTGCATCGCCGTTGACTCGTCTCACCCAGAAAGGAGTCGCATTCAAGTGGTCAGACGACTGTGAAGCTTCCTTCCAGGAGCTCAAACAACGGCTCGTTTCGGCCCCAATACTTGCTCTTCCTGAAGGGACGGAGGGATTTCAAATCTTCAGCGATGCTTCTGGCCAGGGCTTGGGGTGTGTGCTCATGCAGCGGGATAAGGTGATATCTTTTGCTTCCCGGCAGTTGAAGCCGCACGAGAAGAACTACCCCACGCACGACCTAGAACTAGCGGCAATTGTGTTCGCGTTGAAGCTGTGGCGTCACTATCTCTATGGCGTGGCGTACAGGATTTATACGGACCACAAAAGCCTCAAGTATCTCTTCACCCAGAAAGAATTGAATTTGCGGCAGAGGCGATGGCTCGAGCTGATCAAAGACTATGACTTGTCAATCGACTACACGCCGGGCAAGGGAAATGTGGTAGCGGATGCGCTGAGCCGGAAGTACTTAACTTCGTTATATATCAACGACCAACTGCTGCGTGACTTGGAAGGAATGGGCATTGAACTCCGAGTTCGTTTCAGAGACGTGAAACTAGCACAACTACGGGTGGAACCGAGCCTACTGGAGAGGATCAAGTCTGCACAGAAGGATGACCCCTACCTGGAGAAGATGCGGAAGCTGATATCGACAGGGAAAGCGTCTGACTTTGCAGAGGACGAGTCGGGAGTGTTGCGCGTGAAGGGACGGCTATGCGTACCGGACGACGTAGAACTTAGAAAGAAGATAATGACGGAGGCGCACTATGCAAAATATTCCTTCCATCCTGGCAGCACCAAGATGTATAAGGACCTCCGCGTTGTCTTTTGGTGGCACGGCATGAAGAGGGACGTAGCGCTCTTTGTGTCAAAATGTATGGCCTGTCAGCAAGTCAAAGCCGAGCACCAGCGACCGGGCGGGGAGATGCAGAACCTCGCCATTCCAGAGTGGAAGTGGGATCACATCACTATGGACTTCGTTGTTGGCTTGCCGAGGACGCCGCTGGAAAACGACGCCGTCTGGGTCATCGTCGATCGACTAACCAAGTCAGCGCACTTTATCGCCATCAAAGTTACTTGGAGCGTCGACCGCCTTACTCAGATATACCTTGATAAAATAGTTCGGCTGCACGGGGTCCCAGTTTCTATCGTCTCTGATCGGGATGGACGGTTCGTAGCACGCTTCTGGAGTAGTCTACATTCAGCATTGGGGACTAAGTTGAAGTTCAGCTCAGCTTATCATCCTCAGACTGACGGCCAAACAAAGCGGGTGAACCAAATTCTCGAAGACATGTTACGACTCTGTGCGATCGACTTGAAGTCAAGTTGGGACGTCCATCTACCGTTGGCCGAGTTTGCATACAACAACAGCTATCAGTCCAGCATCCAAATGGCACCGTATGAAGCTTTGTACGGCCGGAAGTGTAGATCGCCCATTTGCTGGGATGAAGTCGGGGAACGGCAGATACTTGGTCCGGAGCTGGTGGAGCAGACTGTGCAGAAGGTCAAGTTGATACGAGAAAGATTGAAGATAACACAAAGCCGGCAGAAAAGCTATGCCGACACGCACCGACGCCCCCTCGAGTTCTCGGAAGGCGACCATGTATTCCTGAAGGTGATGCCTATGCGTGGAGTTTCCCGGTTCGGTACGAAAGGAAAGTTGAGCCCAAGATTTGTTGGCACGTTCGAAATATTGAAGCGAGTCGCCCCGGTAGCTTACCAACTCGCCTTGCCGCCTGCATTATCAGAGGTACATAACGTCTTCCACGTCTCACAATTGCGGAAGTACGTGCACGATCCGGGGCATGTGGTAGATTTGGGTAAGCTGGACCTGAAGGCGGACTTGTCATACGTCGAAGAGCCGGTACAAATCTTTGAGCGCAAGGATAAACTTCTCTGCAACCGTGCTATTCCTCTAGTCCGCGTCCTTTGGAGAAACCATTCAGTCGAGGAGTCGACGTGGGAGCTTGAGTCAGAAATGAAGGAGAAGTTTCCTTCACTGTTCTCGTAGAGGTAGGTTCTATTCTTATGTTTCGAGGACGAAACTTTTTCTTAGTTGGTTATGGTGTAGTGCCCCGTCCCTACATCGTGCCCCGTACTTGTCCACGGGGTGCGCGAGAAAGGAACACTGTCTTCTTCGGTCGGGACCGATAGGTCGGGATCGACCGAGTCGATCGAACGGGAACGGTTGAATTAAGATCCATTCCTCGTTATGGAATATCTTCTTCGGAACCAAGTCCCATATTCAGCGGGTTGCGCCTCGAGGATTCACTCTGCGGCTGAGTCGGGAGAGACCTCCCGTTGCTTTGCTTTTCACGCCGCTTGCGTTGGTTTCGGCTTTGTTTTCTGAATGCGTTTTCGATGGTTTTCATGGCTTGCATTTCGAACTCGCATTTCCTATCGAACTCCTTGAATAATACAGTGTTCTAATCGGTTGCTTGTGCGATTTCAGGTAATCGCGTAGGCGACGTCTAGCGCGACCAGCAAGTTCTCTCGCCGAAGTAAACTCAAGGTGAGTGGCTGACCCTTCTCTTCTTGACCCCTTCTTTGGCAAAATCGATAGTGTTGTTGCGGATTAAAGATTGAATGCAAGGGCACGGGCACGGTAAAATGATTGAAATTTTAAAGAGAATGTAGGCTATGTCTTAATAACTAAAAGAAGGAAAATGGTCTTCGCACGGTCATGGACAACTTGTCGACAAGGTAAAATTTTCCCGCACGGCAACCCGGGGCCACGGGACCGTTGCGGCGAAGAAGGAAACATCTCATAAGCTGTGCTGGGCACAATGTTAGGCGAGGACTTGCAGCGGGGCTCTCTACTCGTGCTGAAAGGGCCTCGTCTAATAAAAGCTAGAAGGAGTCCACGATGGCTCTGGGAGCCAGTGACCAACACACGAAATAATTGCACTTGGTATGGAAATGATAACAATTGACAGGGAAGATCATGGTAAGTTTCATAAGGCACGGCGCGGGCCGCCGTCGGTAAGTTTCAACGTAAATTTCACTATGCTTGTCATATGCTTGTTTGTAATTCATTAGGATGGTTAGAAACATTCATACTTTAAGTCAATTAAACTCTTCAACCAAATGAGAGCTTGGAACTTAAATAGCCACGCACCAGTACAAAGTGTAATGTACTGATCCTCGCTCTCCACGCAGGTACCCCGAACTACGAAGGGCGTCCAATTTGAAAGCTCAAGACGAAGTGAACCCTTTTAAAGCCTCGTCCGCGTGTAAAGGCTTGTTTCTGGATTCCTTTTGAAGAAGACCCGCACTCAGTCCAAAAGAAGATGACGACTCGACTCGCCTCGATAGCAAGTGGAAATGTGTAATGGTTTTTGCTTGTAAAAAGGGATGTAATGTATGGAACGACTATCTCATCGGCGTTCATTTTGTAAGTCGAGTCATGTTGTAGCCCGTGCGACAATGATTGTAAAGGAGTCTATGTAAAGTTTTATTATCATCAATGAAAAAGTCTATTTCTATTTCAAATGTGTCATTCAATTTCTCTGCGTACTCTAACTTGATATTGTGTTTCGGATAACCTTATGACTATGCCTTGTGCGATTGCAACTTAGGTTCGCACGGCATCACGACCGGGGGACGACTATCGATTCTACGGAATCGGGGCGTGATATCCCATACGGTTGCATATACATTTCTTGTTCACAATAAAGGCCAAGAAGTACGAAAGGCTGCAGAAAAGGGAGTCGTCGGCTGGTTCTAGGACTTGCAGTATAGCAAAGAGAGCAAAGGAAGAGGTAGCAGCTCAGAAAGCTCTATTAAGGTGGGCGCTAGACCAGATTGGTGAAGAGGCGGTTGGCATAGTTAGTAATGCGATGGTGAGGTCTGCGACGAAAGGAGGAGAGAAGCGACGACATGGTCAAGAATTATCGATGACAATCGAAGAAGTCTTGGTAAGGTCCATGCAATACGAACATGAGAGACGACCATGAGTGCTCCATCCCGATAACATTTCATAGGCTAAAAAGTTGTTGATGGTCCACATAAGTGATACTCATCTAAAAATTTTGATTTTGGGAACATCACATGTGTTGGCACCTATTTCCCACTACTGATTCAACTCATCTATCAATGGCTGTAAGTTGTACATCGATTTTCCTCTCTGGTTTGTTCGGACCCGGGATGATAATGGTTAGGAACATATACAAAGTCTTCAAGCATATCCAAGGCCATAGGTTGTACGGAGTGGCGATTACAGGTCAACAGAAATACTGGAAGCCCAAAAGTACAAATGTAGTAAAACCATCGGAAGAGAGCCCCAATCTGACATTATGTGAATCCGAAGCAAATTTGGGATACTCTCGATGAAAGTGCTCTCATGCTTGTTCATATGATGGATGATCCAGCACTCTTTCAATCTGTTCCTGCCTGCGCTAACTCATGTTTTTGGCAGTCTACTTCACCATAAACTACCTTTGCAATCGCGGCGTCAAAAATAAGGGCTTTCTTGCACCGGCAATCCTTCCTATACCAGTTGCCTTTTAGCGATCAACACTACATAATCTACACATGTCTATATCCTTGTCATCTTTGTAGTATAATATGCATCCGTTGCGACATGTATCGATTTTCTTGTATTCCATTCAGAGCGATCTCACCATCCTCTTAGATCGGTAGAAATCTTCAGGTAACTTGGTACCCTCTGGCAAGATCTCTATAATCAACCCCATCAGTCGGTTGTAGTTGCGATATATTAAAATTGGACTTGATGCTCAATAGTCTTGTAACCACATCCAACGGTGAATGATCCTCACAACCAAGATATAATGGAGTCCTTGCATTCTTTAATAACTCCATGAACTTCGTAGTATCGGCTTTCGGTACCTTCTCTGCATCATGATTGTCCAGATCGAAACTAGGCCCTGCAGTATTGAAAATCATGTTCACCCACCTGTCGTCATAATCAACATGGTCGTGGACATCCATATACGGCTCTATAGAAGCATGGATAAATCATATAGAAACCATGCGCTTCAAAGTTCACGTGTATAGGCGCATCTCCCACAAAGGCAACCAGCCCTTGTTGTGCCAAATTTCATGTGCCTAGAAGGTAAGGTGCCTAAGACCCCAAACCGTTACTTCAGCATTTAATACATCACTAGCAACTGTGTCAGATGTCAGCTGTCATTTGGAATGTGGTGCAGCTTGCGCCTTGGAATACGTACAGTCAATGGCTATACGACAAGCAAAGCATCATCATTTATGACTTCATGTGCCATGCCGCCATGCGCCTACGCTGCTATGTGTCATTATTGCCATGCATATTGAAGACATCTCAAATAAAACAAAGTCGTTTCGAAGTAAGAGTTGACAACAAACATCAACGCTTACATCAGAGCAATCATGACTATTTTTGTCGGCTACAGCTGTACAGCGCCATGTGGCCTGATCCGAGCAACTCTTACATACGGCAAGTCTTCCCATGTGTTGGTTCTTGCATGTGTAGTCAAATCTTTCTGTTCTAACAGAAGAGTTCTTCAAGCAACTGGCACGTGCCACGTGTCACTAACTTGGCATGCTTATGACGAATGTCAACCGCCCAAGATCTCACCAACAAACATATCTCAACCACTACCATATGGCAGTTAGTTGCGACATGCTCGCGTAGTTGCAACCGAATTATCTTCAAAAGTTCCATGTGGCAATGAAACTCATGCGCGCATCGTTCATGTCCGTATGGATTCTAGATTGCTATAAATAGAAGGAGCCTTTCTTCACACAAGACACGAAGAGTTTTTGCATAAAACTGAGAAAGCCAAATTCTTCTTTTTCTTGCTAGTGAACGTAGACTTGCAATCCTCTTTTGCCTCGTCAGATCGTTAATGGAGTAAAGAAATCAGCAGTAGTATTCGATATCCATCGTCACACTTTCCCAGAATCAAAACTTGTATTTAGAGTTCCTTTTTAGGAGTTCTTTTGTACTTCTCTCATTTGATCAATACAAAAGTTCGTATAACTTTTTGTTCATGGCAAACAAACTGGCAACTCTGCTGGGGACTTTCTTCTTCTCTGACGAGAAGTTAGTGACTCAATTTGACGTGAATATGCTCGGTTCAATGTAAAAGATGCTGGTCGTGCGCTTCGACCAGCAAGCTTTCAAAAATCTACTCTCCGGAGATAGCATAAGCCTCTCTCCAAGGCTAGTAAAACAAAAGAAGATGCACAAGGCCTGGGTGGCTAAGGCTAATGTGCCTCACCCACAGTCTGTGGAGGATGCGTTTTTCGTGTCTGTGGCTGAGGGAGCACTCATGTACCGGGGCAAGCCACTTCTGAGGAACAAGTTGTTCAACCCTTTGGTTTTGGCAAAGGAGTCAGAGTTGCCTCCCAAACGGCGTATGTCTTTAGGAAGCACAATGATGAGCCCCAAGCCATGCGCCCCCAAGCGATGGCACAATAAAAGAAGAAAAATATGTCTGCTCCAAGGTATATGAAGACTTCTACACAAGGAAAGGGTTATGTCTTTGATAGAATCTCTCGCCATGCCAACTCCTCGACCCATCCGAATGGAGAGGTGGAAACTTGGATTCTCTATAATATGCGCCAATGAGCGCTGGTACAAGGAAACCCAGAGTAGCACGAGCCATGTGCACTCAAGCTGTTGTGCCAACAACAAACCATAATTATGCGCTGACTGTCATGCTAGCCACTAATGGTAATCTATGCGCTTCTGTGCCCGGAATGGGTCAGTTCCCTAAGTCTTCCTGGAACTTGGGCGCATCTCATGTGCTGGAACCAAGCCAGAGGAAAATGTTGTGTTGACAGACCCATGCGCCCAGTTTGACTGCGCATCAAGTGGGTCTGTTTCATATTAAGTCTTCCACCAACGATCTGGACGCATCTTATGCGTTGAAACCAGATTAGGGAGCACCTAAATCACATAAACACCTAGGCGCTCAGTTTAACTATGCACATGAAGTGGGTGTAACTGTGAATCTCTCTTCGCAAGATTGGCATGACATGATTAGTCACAAGAACAAAGCAAAGGACATAATCATTATGCACAAAATGCCTTCTTTAGGGCATACTTGTGCTAATATTGTCATCAACTACTATTGTACCAAAACTGTTAGCCCAATGATTATATCATATTTTTGAATATGGCTAATCAATTAAGTTTAACATAATAACATCACTAATATTCATGTAATCACTATCATATTGCTACTTAAACTTAGCATTGTCCTAAATGTTCTATATCATATTGCTATGCTTGTATCATATTGTTCTGTTTGTCTAACATGTTCTTATAGACATGCAGTAAGCATGATCAAGCTTTGTCAAACTAGGACATATGTAATAGAGAATTACTGATGGGCCAAAGATGGCGTTATACAAAAAGATTTCTCTGAACCGCCTAACGACCTATCCGGGGCCTCGCATCGGGGGTTCCGCTAATTTGATAGAATTACTGATGGGCCAAAGATTGGCCTCGTACCAGAGTGGACTCAGCAACGGTTGCGGCTTGGGTGACCCTACCCAACCTTCCCCTAATTTGCTTCACTCTCGCGGCTCTCAAGAGCATTGCCAACTCTTTCGGGATGTACGTGGCCACCGCAGCTGAGACAAGCAACCTATCTAAGGCTCACTACGCCAGGATATGTGTTGAGCTCGATCTCACCAACGAACCTCCCAATCACATCCAAATTGAGCTAGGTACCCAATTGCACACCCAGCAATTAGTCTACGATAACCACATCATTTTCTGCAATCACTGCCACCTTAGAGGGCACCTCTCAAAACATTGTTTCCGTCTCCATCCAGAGCTCAAGAGGAAGCCTGCCCGAAAAGGCACACCGACCGCCGAGAGCAGGAAGCTTAAACCTCAGACGCTTTCCCCCTTTCTCCCTCTACCAAATTCCTACATAAGGTTCGAATCCAACGGAGGCGAGCCAGGCACGTCACCAGACAAAGCTGTGGTCCTTTACAATCACCCGGCGCCTACCCTAGCCAATTGGTTCAATGCTTTACTGACAGAAGATGAAGATACCAGTCAGGAGATTGCCCTCATACAAGGATCGTCCGCGGCCCCCGAGCCGGAGTCAGAGAAGGTGATCGTCGGAGAACATACCCGAAGGCTATTGGGGAGAATCCCACAGACCCAAATTCCGGATCAACACAACTCTTAGATGTCCACCCTTCCAGTAATAAAATCCATGGTGCAGAAGCCCTTGCTATCTTGGGACCAGAGCAGGTCCTTAGGGGACAACAGGTTATCGCCGCTGGATATCTTCTATCCGCAGAAGATCCAACCGGCTACACCGAAGACACCCTTCTCATCCCCCCCGAGGAGCCCACCCTGGAAACGGCTGGAGAATTACTTAACCACACTGAACTCCCCTCACCCCTCCAGAGGAGCCCACACTCGACATCCCCAGCTTGATGTTTGGCGAGACAACTTCCACCATCAAAAAGACAGAACAAAAAGGAGCATCTGAGTCATCGGTCATGCGCACCAGGTCCGCAGCCAAGCGGACCAAATATCTCCTTCCAAGCATCATTAATGCTTAACATCCTCTCCTGGAATATTCGAGGTTTGGCGAACAAACCCACCATGAGGCATCTTGTCAGTCTCAAGAAAATTCACAAAATTGACATCCTGATCATCCTTGAACCTAAAATCCCTCCCAAGAAACTCAAAACCATCCAGTTGCAGTTAGGCTTCACTACAGCCATCGCAGGCAGACATGACATCTGGATTCTCTGTTCGAAGAACGTCAGTATCGGAGTCATCCAAGATTCGAGGTAGGCTCTCTCTTGCTGGATGGAACACCCTTTGATCCCTAAGCGTGCCCTCCTGTCAGCGGTCCACGGCAGTTGTGATATCGCCGAATGTAAACTTCTCTGGAATGATCTCATCGACATCCACCACAACCACATTAACATCCCTTGGCTTTGTATCGGGGACTTTATGTCACGACCCGCACCCGTTTTTTCGGATAAGAGACGTGTCCAAGCCAGCCTACGCCGCAGAGTCGGCGGTAGAACGCTGTCAAGCCCGCAAGAAATAAATGCTCAAGAAATAACATTTGCTGCTCATTCACATTTCTATATTTATTACAACATTTATAATTAAAGAAAAATACCAAATTTTACAATTAATGAAATTGATACAATTGCTTTCTATTTCTAGGTTGACCTCAGCATACCCAAGCCTTCCCAATGCTAAGAGTGATCGCGGCTAAACCTGAAAAATGTTGGTTTTCAGTCAGGAATGGAACAAGTACACAAATCGACGATAATACGAAAATACAATAGAATTAACAAGACATGAAAATAACATATGAGAGGTAAAAACTGGAAGATAACTGATGACATAGCACGATGGAGAAAAAAGGAAATAAATAAAAGACATCTACCTATGTGGTGTGAAATATCATTTTCAACATGTGAACGGCTAGAGGGTAAATACGTATCACTGCACGTGTCGTGTGCAGCTGCTATCATTCACGATTAGACATATTGGGATAGTTCTTGGTAGTCCACATGTATACTGAAATATTTTCCCTCCCGACTACTCCGTGTGACGAGCGTGTCAACAAACATCAATATACATGTATAGACATGAAATGAAAAGACTACTATGAATCGAAAGCAATCAGAAAGTGCACTTGCCTGAGGTCCTTAGCTGGAGAAACCAATAATACTATATCACTCAATGAGCCACAATCAGTCAACACATGCAGAAGTCTCCAGATGCTGAAATAAATAGTACCAACGTTCTCAGAATAGTCAAATTAGCTAGGATTGTCTGTCCTTAAGTCCAATTCTAGACACAGGAGCAAAACGATAATTTCGGGCAAAAACGATGTCCGCCGTTGGACCCGCTTTGCACCAAAAAGCGTACCAGAGTCAACGGTCTCTAAAGTCGTCAAACTACATGTCTACGGATACAGTTTTTCGATACGAACCCAACCGTATGTCCAGAGTTGGATTCCGGCAGGCCGTGCACAAAATTGCCCGTTGAGTAGGACCGTGGGGCCCTTAAAACGACGTACGATTCAACTGTCTCAGAATTGGACCAAACTTGGCATACATAACCAGAAAAATGATACGGTCCTGCTGGCGTAAGTTTCGTCTCGATCTGACGAGCGTACACAAAGTTATGACTGAATTTGTATTGCACGGATACGGGACGATTTCGACGGATACGCATCAAATTCGTCGCGCACACGCGACCAATTTGAATTCCGTCAAAGCTCACACGACCACGAAGCCGTTACGCACCTTTCGATGCTTTCAGTTCGCGACCACGTCGCCCGCGTCGCCCGGAATGGCGGGACGCACGTCGTGTGGAAGGATTTTTAATATTTTGAAAACAGATTTTGATAATTTTTTCTAAACTTCTACAACTGATTTCTCTGTGCATATTTAATGAACTTCGAATCTACAAAATAATTTCTGAGCTCCTATATGTGATCTAAAAGATTGTTCAAATGGATTTTCGAATAGGTCAACGGATGGGCAGGAATTTTCCTTCCAAGTTGGGAGTTTGGACTGCTACATGTCCTGTTTTTGGACAGGTTTTCGCCAATCTTCGGACTCGTTTTACGAGGCACATAACGCAAAATAAATCGAAATATTTGAAGGGTGTCGGAGTTGGTTATATCGAGATCGTACCAGAGTTGATGGATCGCAAAACGATCGAGCGATCGTCGAGAGATCACATCGCGAACTCAGCGTCTTCACCCATTACTGCTGTTGCTGTGCGGCCTGGTTGCGCGCGCGTGGCCATGCTGCCGGCGGCCGACGGCGGCCCAGGGCGGCGCGCGCGCGCTCGGGGGTGCGCCCACGTGTTAAGGTCGGCGGGGTGTCGGCGTCGCGTGGGATAGAGTTAGGGTTTGGTGTTTTCAACTCTCTCGATATCTCTCATATATAAGCGTATATGATCGGCTACTGTCGGGTTCGGGAATTGTTTGCTGTGCGGAAAAGAGACTTAGCTTGGGCTCGGTCCGAGCTCGAGCTGGGCCTGGGGGTGTTTGCGATTTATGGTTGCTCGGTTGGCTGAGCATTGCTGCTGCTTAATAGAATCGGGGGAGGGGTTCTGTACTGGGTAGGCTGGGCTCGGGCTGAGCATGGCTGACTGCTGGGTCCATGGGCTCGGCTAAGAGCCCAGGTCCAGGATTGCTGCTGTTTATGTTTTCTTGTTTTTGTTTTATTAATTCTTTTTCTTTTTTTTATTCTTTTTCTTTTTTTTATTATCAATATATATACACACACACATATATATATATATATATATATATATATATCCATGGGCTCGGCTAAGAGCCCAGGTCCAGGATTGCTGCTGTTTATGTTTTCTTGTTTTTGTTTTATTAATTCTTTTCTTTTTTTTATTATCAATATATATATATATATATATATATATATATATATATATATATATATATATATATATATATATATATATATATATATATATACACACACACACACACACACGTATATCTATATATATTTATATATAAACATACACATACGCACATACGTATTTTACATACGTACACACCCATATATATATATTTAGAATTTATATATATCTATATATCTAATACTATATATATATAATCATACGTATACGCATATTTATATATATACACATATACATGCAAATACTTACACAAAATGTATGTCTCTATACATCTTCCTATATACACATATCAATAAAGAAAATAATATATCCTCATCACATTATATATATATATATATATATATATATATATATATATATATATATATATATATATATATATATATATATACACACACAAAATATATACGACCCTATATATTGTCCTATATATACATATCAATATATATATATTTATCTCTATATATATTCATATGAATACTAGTATATTAATATCCGTAAAAATCGAATTAAAATACCAGTATTATCTATTCCTAGATTAGGGCCTATTTTTTAAATATGAGTATATATATTAATAACATTTTTTTTTGACGAAGATACTATAAAATAATATTATTTAATAGTAACCACAATAACCTTGATAATAATAATAATAATAAATAAAAATATTTAAAAGTTTTGGGAAGGGGAGCTACACTTTAATGCTATCACCTGCAGGAAAGAGAAGACTGGTGGCCGTCCTCTCTCCCACGGCCAAGCAAGATTTCAACAACTTCATTTTTAACGCCCACCTATCACCACTCCAGTTCAACGATAATGCTTTCACCTGGTGCAACATTCTGGAAGGCGACCGTCGACAATATTCTCGTCTTGATAGGGCGCTCACTAACGCCCTATGGAAGGGATCGGGGATCACCTCGAATCTATCTCACCTCAACATCACCGAATCGGACCATACCCCTCTTCTAGTCGAAGTCAAAGAAAATCCATCCAGATCAAAAAAATTCCGCTTCCTTGACTTCTGGAGCGAACACCCCCACTTTAAGCGCACTGTTGAAGAAGCTTGGGCCCAAGCGGACTCCCCCGACCCGCTCATCAGAGTGGCCAACAAGCTCAAGGCCACGAGGCATGCCCTTTCGATATGGAGTAAACAGGCATATATGGGGACATTTTTCAGGCCGTTCGTGTCGCCGAGGATGATGTCACCCGTGCCAAAACTCTGTTCGCGATTGAGCGTTCGCTTGCGGCCAGGGCGGCCCTTAACCTCACCAAAGCTATTCTCAAATTTTGGCAAAAAGCCAGGCTTAGATGGGACAGTGAGGGGGACAAAAACTTGAGCTATTTTCATGCATGTGTCAACGGTCGCAGACAGAAATTAGCCATGCATCAAATAACCGACGAATCAGGGAACATCATCAACGACCAACGGGGTATCCAAGAGGCTGCCGCTAAGTTCTACTCCCAATTGTTTACCAAAGAAACGATCCACAGAGACAACTCCATCCTGGATGAGATACCTCACCTCATCAACGACGACGACAACAACCAGCTGGAACTCCTACCTACCGAGAGCGAGGTGAAAAACGCGGTGTGGGCACTTGACGAGCATAGTGCGCTAGGGCCTGACGGTTTTTCAGGGGTATTTTTTCGTACCTGCTGGGATATCATCAAGTATGACATCCATGAAGCGGTCATGGCCTTCTTCCAGGGAGCTACCTACCCCAGAGCCATATCGAGCGCCAACCTGATCCTTATCCCCAAAAAAGATAACCCGGAGACATTTCGGGATTTCCGCCCAATCAGTCTCTGCACTTTCACCAACAAGATTATTTCCAAAATCATCGCCTTCCGCATGTCCGAAATTCTTCCCAAGATGATCTCTAAGGAGCAGAGTGGATTTGTCAAGGGTAGAAACATCCAAGACAATATTATGCTGGCTCATGAGCTCATCACCTGCATGAAGTTCCCAGCGAGGGGTGGCAACATAGCTATCAAACTAGACATAGAGAAAGCGTATGACAGGCTGGATTGACAATTCATGATATGGGTTCTCAGGGCCTTCGAATTTTCAGAAACGTGGACCAACATAGTATGGAGATCGATCAGCAACTCCTGGTTCTCAACGGTCATCAACGGACAAGCAGACGGTGTCTTCAAATCCAGTCACAGGGTTAGGCAAGGTGACCCATTATCGTCCACCATATTCATCATTGCGGCAGACGCTTTGAGTAGACAGCTGAATTGTATGTCTAGAGCCCCGAACTTCTAGCACTTTCATACTGTCAGTGGCTGTCCGATTATCACTCATCTGGCCTACGCCGACCACATCCTTATTTTCTCCTCTGGGGATGTTGGGTCGGTGGAGGTGGTCCACAACACGCTCAAGAAATACAACATGTGCTCTGGCCAGAAGGTCAAACCCGCCAAGAGTATGATCTACGCCCATCACAACATTAAGAGTGAGCATGCGGCTAGCCTATCCAGCATCACCTCTTTGCCGTCGATCACCCTCCGTTCCACTACCTTGGTTGCCCCCTCGTGTATGGCAAATCTAACGCTGGCATTTTTGAGGAGCTGATTAACAAAATCAGGAAAAAAAATTGAGGGGTGGCATAATGCTACCTATCCCCGGGCGGAAAGATGATCCTCATCAAACATGTGCTCACCTCCGTCCCCATCTATACCCTGGCTGCGTGCTCCCCCCAAGAAAGTTATTTCGACGATTGGGAGCATCATCACCAATTTCTTCTGGGGTCACAGCGATGGCAACGACATACATCACTGGGCCAGTTGGGACTCTATGGCTAGGCCCACTGACGAGGGGGGGTCTAGGATTCACCAAACTCTCTCACATTGTTGACGCCTTCTCGATGAAGCTGTGGTGGAAGCTTCGTACTAGTCAGAACTTATGGGCTAGATTCATGAAGGCAGATACTTCAAACATTTATACCCATCGCTGGCTATCTCCAACAGCATATCTTCTGCAGCTTGGCGGTGTATTCTCATGGGGTTCTCCATCGCTGAACCGGTGATAAGGCTCCAACTGGATAATGGCGAATCTTCGACCTTTCTGAAACGTTAGGCGGGAGACACTTTGCTCCCCAGCCTCCCCACGGCTCCGGGTAACATCATGATCTAGGATTTGTGGGACCAACCAGGGAATGACTAGAATTAGAACCAGGTCCGGGATTGGGTTGGGGGAGAGGCAGTAGAGTGCATTCGCAACAACGATCTTAAGCTGGGTCCCGAGCTCGATGTGCTGAGGTGGTCGGCTGAAGCTTCTGGCTCCTTCTCGGTTAGCTCGACGAGAAGAGTGGTTCGGGGCATTAAGGCACCATCCCCCACCATCGCGACCTTCTGGCAGACCTGTATCCCCAAAAAAGGGTCCTTCCTTATTTGGAGAGCATTTCGCAAGAAGTTGCCTACTGATGACAATCTCAACACCATTGGATTCAGCCTTGCGTCTGCGTGTAATTGCTGCTCGGAGCGTCACGAAACCACTGACCATATCTTCTGTCAAGGGGATTTACCTGTCCAGGTCTGGAGGGTCCTCTCTCAGCATTGCGGGTAGCATCAGGGGGGTGGGCTCCTCAACGATCTCTTGGCAGAATGGGCCTCTACTTCCTACGGCCACCAGATCGTAGCGGCGGCTGCGAGTGGGTCCTCTGAAAGAATCACAATAGGGCGAGATATGAAGGTCACCAGTACTCTGCCGACCAGCTAATTAGGGAGGTACTCCGACAGTGCTGTAAGATCAGATCCTTTTGCTCGCACGGCCAGTTTCTCTTTTGGAACTCTCTTCTCTCCTAGCTCCTCGGATTTTGCGTCTCTTTGATTGGTTTCTTGTATAAGAATCGGAATTTTCGGTCTAGTGCCGCCATCTTGTCGGTCATATGTCCTCCGGATCTTTTTGCCTCGAGAGGCTGCCCCCTTTCTTGTTGTATTTTGCCTTTTTGCGCTTACTTGTAAAGGCTTCGGCATTTTGCGCCTTGATTGAATAAAGAGGGGGGGTCTTTAATATTAATATATATATATATTATATATATATATATATTATATATATATATATATATATATCCTCTTTGCTAAGCTAAAGCAAAATGGCACAGCCCAAACAATTTAGTTCAATGTAAATAGTAGAAATAGGCTCAAAATATATTTATTTTAGAGTAGCTGAAAAAAAAAAAATACTAGGTTAATATATCTAGAGTTCCCAAACCAAAATTTGAAGATAATTTAGGGCCAAGCCCATTTTGTAATATCAACTTTTCTCTCTAACAAATATTTATTTTCATTTAACTATAATTAAAATAATATTACAATAACAAGCCCAACAATCATTTAACCCTATCTCACTGTTGTTCCATTAATCATAATCCATTTATTATCAACAACAATAATAAAATAATAATACCCAAAAAAGCATTGACCAACTTTAAGAAAATCTAATTCACTAACAACCCTATTAAATACTAACATTAATAATAATTCTATTCACTAATATAATAGAAGCAGAGGGGGGTTATGTTCCAAACTCAATCTCAAAATCCTAAACGTGAGAAGGAGGAAAGGGGGAGAAAGAAATGAGGGGTTCTCACAGCGGTCGGGGCACCGGCATCAGAGGACGCCGGCGGTGCGACTCCAGCACGGTGGAGCCAAGGTCGGTCGGGCGGCAGATTGGGACCCTGTGCGGTGGCGAGTTGCCGGCTCTTCTGCGAAAACTCGGGAGGCTCGACGGAAAGGGCGACGGAACAGTGGTGGCGCGGGGAGCTGATCTGGCGGCACGGCGCGAGGCTCGTCCCGCGGCGGATCTGGAGTTCACCAGGCGGAGCGGGCGGCAGCGCCCAGCGGCGGTGGTGGTTCGGCGTCGGGATCGTCGGGTGAGGCTTGTCACGACGGCGGTTAGGTGAGGGTCTCTCACATATCTCTCTGTCTCTGTCTCTCACTGATGGTGATGGTAGTCGGGACTGGCACTGGTGGTGGTTTGGGAGTGGAGGAGATTGGCAGGGCTAGGGTTGTCTTGGCCACGGGTGGCCGGGACGGACGGATTGTGGAAGCGGTAGGACAGTTGGTGGTGATGAAGACGATGACGGGGCGGGGGGGCGAAGTTGGCCTGGCGGTTGAGGTGTGTGTGGTGATGAGGTTGGCGATGATGGTGGTGCTGGTCGATTGGTCAGCTTCGGGTGGAGGCACTATGGCAAGTGGTGGTCGATGGTGATGGTGGCTAAGGTTGGCTATTGTTGGCCAGCCGATGGGAGAGGGAATGCTGGTGTGCAAGGGGAAGGCGGTGGCTGTAGTGTCTACCGGGGTCGCCGGAGGTGGCCGAGAGGGGGAGGAGGCTGAGTTCTGTTGTGTGTTGGGGTGGCGGCTGTGTGTTAGGAAGTTTTTTTTTTTTTAGGTTTTGGGGATTTGTGCAAACTCTTGGAAAAAAGTGCTATTTATAGAGGGGGAAAACCCTAGAATCCAATGTACATGTAATAGAATAGGAAACTAGTGGAAAAACACTAACAACTAACACAACACCAACTACTAACAATTTGTTTACTAAATTATTTGCCAATAATTCAATTAGTTCAATTAACCGAGAATATATTTATTTACAAAAATATTTTGGCGAACATACATTTACATAAAACAATATTCATGTTACGACCCGCACCCGCTTTTCGGAATACGTGCGTGTCCAAGCCAGCCTACGCCGCAGTGTCGGCGGTACAATGTTGTCTAGCCACAATGCTCAAAATCATAAATAATGCTCATTCACAAAATTAATTTAATTTACAAATTCATAATTTTTACATTTGCAGAAAATAAAAACTATTACAAATATTGAAATGATTACAACTCATCTATCTAGTTAATCTCTAGGTTTCCATTTGCAAGTACACCCGTCTCTCCAATGCTAATCGTAATCGCGGCTAACCTGAAAAATGTTGGGTTACCCAGTCAGGATGGAACGAGTACAATTCACTGAATGTAGTTTCAATATATGAAAATGACTATAATACAGAGGTTAGACACAATTATGTATTTTGAAGATAAACAGAAAAGACGTGAGAAAAGACGAAAAATCAACAACAATAAATAAACTAATATACCTTCCCAACTGTTAGAAGTACCTTTGATATGATCAGTCGGGACACTACACCGCGAGGTCTACGAGGTCTACTTACACGAAAATAAATAATGTCTACGGGTCTACTTGCAGAAATTAAACAATGTGTACGAGGTCTACTTGCAGAAATAAACAATGTCTACGAGGTCTACTTGCATAAAATAAACAATGTCTACGGTCGAATCACACATCCTTGGTACTTCTCATTCTCGACTCAACAATTTATAATAGAATAAAAATCACATAACCAATGGCCAATCAATGAAATATAGTAAAATCAATATTGAAAACATACAATAAACTGTACTCGCCTGGGGTCCTTTGCTGTTGAAGCTAATCCCATTAGGTCCAGGATAGACTGATTGGAGAGGGTCTATGTGCCAGAAAAGTATAGGAGTATGGACAATCTAATCTAAGAGAATTTAATTTAAGAAAGATAATTCATATTCTAATCCTTTCTATATAAGATATTATGACTATATGTAGAAAATATTTATGGTAAACTATGAAAGCTATATTTCCATCAGTCAAAATAAACTTAGATAATTATCTGGAATATGAAAAATAATGGTGTTAGTCAAACTATACTTTAATCAAATAGGAAGTACTACAATAATATATATAATTTTTTGAAAGTCGTATTTAAGATACTGTATAAAAATATAATAATATATTTTAGGCAGTATTTCGATAACAATATTAATAATATCAATAAGAACCTAATGACAATAATGTCAATGATAATATTATTAATAATAATGATAATAGGAGTATAATAAGAATAATATGCATAATTATATACATGATTTATATACTACACTATATAAATCTTATAAACTCTTTTTAGCATTTCTTATATTTAGTTACTATGTTTCACAAAATAACCCAAAGATATCTCAAAATTAATTAACAATAATAAGCCCATAAATAAGTCTTCCCAAAACCCAACTTGACAAAGCCCAAAGATATACTATTTTATAACAAAATTTAATTATAACCATATATACTAGCCCGGCCTGAAGTTTATCAAAACCCCGGGCCAAGCTTCAGCCCAATACATGACTAATACCATGCTAAAAGCTAATTTGAAAATAAAATACAAATTAAAATAAGGCAAACAACAGCAGTGGACTATTGTCCAATGTTCACCCTGCCTCGTTCATGAGAGAGGAAACATATTATAATGAAAGTAATTATAACTCATAACCCAAGCTCCAAAACCAAAGAGGAGAGAGAATATCTCTTCCTCCCAAACTTTCCAAGGGGAAGAACTCACCATTCCAGGGTGGGGAGGCTGTGTCGACGTGTGGTGTTGCACGGGCAGCACTGCGGTGCTGGGGGCGGGTCCCGACAGATGACACGCACGCGCGTGTGCGACCCAACGACAGCCAGAGGAAGGTTCCGGAGTCTCGGCGTCGTGCGCAACTGGATCGCGCTGGTCGTGGCGGAGGACAGGCGTGCAGATCCGACGCCTGGCAGTAGACCGGCCACCGACGTATCCGCGAGTGGTCTGAGGGAAGGATGTCACCCTCACTTTTCCAGTTAGGGGTAAAATGGTAATTTTTCATTTATATATTTTTGAGAATTTTATTTCATGAATATTATTATTTAAATATATTAGGAGTCGGGTTCAAATTTTATCGCATTTCGAGTTAATTCGGGACCCCGGTGAATTTTCGACTTGAGTCACAATTAGCCTGTTATTTAACCATAGCCCACCACACTAAACTTTTAGGTTTAGGAGTTTGGACTAGTCCTCCCATGAGTAATTCAGTTTAATTATAATTTTTATTTATTTTTAGCAACTTCCGAAACCCATTTTTGAATTTATTTGCATTTAGGCTAGTGTAGGGGCAAACTTGTAATTACAAGTGCCCCTACCTTTGACCACCATGGCTGGTCATATAGGCCACCCCTCCACCTCTCATTTCTTCACCATAAGTTTCCTTCCTCTCTCTTCATTTCTTTTCTTCCAACTCCTTCTTCCTCTTCCAAATCCATTTTTAGGTATGCTTTTAAACCCTTATTAATTCTCCTATTTCATTTATTCTTTCACATAAATTAGAGAGGGGACCATTCTCTACAGTTGACCCTAGATTTGTTAGGTTCCCCTAAAATCTAGTTTAAGGATTAATTATGGTTTTATTCTTTTTAGAGTGGTTATATATATATATATATATATATATTATATATATATATATATATAAAAATATATATATTATATATATATATATATATATATATATATATATATATATATACATATTATATTACATTGTATTTATGATTGTGTATTATGTATTTGTGTGTGTAGGGGAGAGTGATAGTTGTGTCTTGAGAGTGTGTCCATGTGAGAGTGTGAGTCCATGTGTGTGTGTGTCTATATATATATAGATACATATAAGTGTGTGTGTCTATATATATATATATAATACATTTATATATATATATAGATATGTATATATAATATATATGTGTTGTGGTCATGTGTATATGTGTGTGTATTGGTATGTGTAGAGGGAAGGGAATGAGGAAATATATGTGAGTGATATATATATATATATGTGAGAGTGAGAGAGATTAGAGAGATTGGGAGAGATTGAGAGTTTAGAGAGGGAAATGAGGAGAATGTGAGAGAAATGAAGGGAAAGAGGGAGGCCACCATAGCAGCCAAGGGGGGGGGATAGGGCTGCTGTTTCCCCCCCCCACACAGCAGCAAAACAGCAGTAGTAGCAGCAGCAGCAAGCTGCAATAGCAGCAGCAGTTTGCAGCAGTAGCAGCAGAGCACCCCCCAAACCACCCCGTTTAGCCCCTAAAATCCCCCACTATACCTATATATATACATATATATGCCCCTATATATAGCTCTATATACCCCTAATAAACCCACTAGAATAGCCCCCTAAGTTGGTCCTAAGTGAGTGTGAAAAATGGGTTTGAGTGAGTGAGTGAATGTTAAGTAGGATTTTGGTTAAGGGGTGAATTGAGTTCCGTAATTCGGAACGCGTTGAAACTTGGAGGGGACTTAGATAATGTGATTTAGATTTTTGGGTAGGCTTCGGAGTTGGAATCGGGGTTGCGTGTGGGTTCGGGAGACGGTATCGCACCGTACCATTCCGTATCTTGAAATATTCAAGATAACGGGTAAACGGACGATACGGACCGTAAGATGGACTGGATGTCCACTTACCCTAGAAAACTTGGTAGGTAATGGTTGTATAGGCTAGTACCCTACTATCCTAGGAAGCACGGAGTGGAATTCCTAAGGGAAGGCCACTTGGCGTCAGTTAGAGCGGTTTAAGGGTAAATGTTAAGGGTATACGGGTAATTTCGAGAAAAGGAGCTCGGGGTATCGGAATGAGTTGAAACTTGGCGTGGACCTAGATTATATGAATTAGATTTTGCGGGTAGGCTCCCGAGTGGAAATCGGGGTTGTAGGCGCCGGTATCGCGCCGTACCATTCCGTATCTTGAAATATTCAAGATATCGGCAATGGGCCGTAACATGGACTAGATGTCCATTTTACTTAGGTATCTTGGTAGGTAATATATGTATAGGCTATTACCTTACTACCCTAGGGAGCTCGGGTCAAAATACCAAGCGTAGTGGGCTAACTTGATAGTTGCCAAAGCTAGAATTTTACCCTTTTAAGGGTAAAATAGAATAGGCCTACGGCCAAGATATGAGTTTCGAAGTCCAAGATGGACTTGGATATGGGTTGTAGAGGTTGGTAACAGTTAGAAATAGTCGCCTAGACCTAGTCTTGACCCCGGTTGACCACGGTTGACTTTTTAGACCAAAAGTCAACTATGGTCAACACTTTACCCAAATTAGTCCCAATTTCCATTAGACTTGTGTAGTTGACGAAAAGTCAACTATTAGTCACCATTGACCTAGGGTTGACCAGGGTTGACCTAGAGTTGACCAGAGTTGACCAGGGTTGACCAGTTGACCAAAAGTCAACTGTAGGCCAACTCTTGATCCCGTTTGACTTTCTTCGACTTTTTTGACCCGTGATGACTGGTATGACTAGGATTGACTTGGTTAGGCTTAGATTGACTTGATATAACTTGATTTGACCTAGATTTGACTTGACAGGACTTAGTGGACTCAGTGAGACCTAGTTTGACCTAGATTGCATATCATTCTTTGTGAATCATTCTTAAACTTGTTTAAACCTAAATTAACTTACAATATCTATATTTAGGTCTTCTGATACCGCTCTGAGCATTGATATACCATACAGCTCAGGACAGCAGGCGAGTACATTCACTGATAGTTTTTATTGTCGATATCTACTATATCCGATTCAGTTGTAGTGTCTTACTTGATTCTCGACACGATAGTTCACGGACTAGTATACGTCGGATCCTGTCATGAGATGTTATTCCCGGATTTTCCTTGGTATATTGGTGTGTGATATCCATATTTCATGTACTTATATAGACATTGATTTGGGAGTGGGCTGATCACCTGCTTTTGAATCCGTGTCATGACTGCCATGTTCGGGTCCATGATATTATTCGGGGATGGGAAATTATTAGGGGTTATGTGATCAAAGCTCCCTGTCACTATTTTGCTAGCGCCACCCTCACCTCACGTAGGGTGTAGCAGACACCCCTTGCCGGGTTATCCAGGTTGGCCGGCATGACCCTTTCCAGATTTTCTGTGATTGTCGGGCCAAGTGGATAACCCTACATGATTCCCTACCGATCACATATCGCTCTAATAATTCAAATTACATTTTACATTTATTGTCGTATCTTATATTCCAGTTCAGTATTACTTTCTGTACTTTTCACCATGCTATGATTTCATTTACTCACATGATCTACCTGCCTTTATACTGTACCATGATTTGAGACTAAGTCCTGTTTGAAAGAAGGGTTACAACCCCGGTCCTTGTTTGGTTTAAGGGTTGTAACTCGGCTTTCGAATGGTTCCCAAGTCGCCTATATCTTTGTCTTGTATTTTATTATACTGTCTCTTATAGTATTTGTCAATTCACATGGAACTGCTGTTGGTGTTTGTACTTGCTCATTTTCCTGACAGGATACCGTTATGATATTTTACAGATGATTCAGAGGCTGATTGTCCGACCTATTATGGGGACGGTTAGATAGAATAGACTTGGACCGTGGCTTGTTAGTAGAGCCACTAGACTTTGCCACCATGAGTAGCGTAGTTAGTTAGGTTGCCTGGCCTGCGAGCCAGCTAGTACTTTTCAGTTTAGTATCTATTATATATTTTCTGAGACTCTGGACGTTTGTATAGCTCTGACTTGTGGATCTTGGACTCATTTCATGTTTTATCTATCATTTTCTTTTCCATGCTATCTACCTTAGTTTGAGATATGTGATTGAGACTGTATTGCTATGTCACCTCCATTCGGAGTGTATATACTGTACAGGTACATTTTCTGTTTTAGTCGTAGTATTTTAGACCCTATATACAGCGTTCTACCGCCGTATACTGCGGCGTAGGCTGGACGTAACCACGTGCTCGTGCCCCTCTTCAGGGTACGGGTCGTGACACTTTTTGTGGTGGCCCGCAGGTCTCGTGTCGCAATTAGTGCGATCTCGTAATGGTGCTCGACTTAGAGTACTAATTACGAGCCCTGCGATTAGGACGTAGACCTAGGATATGATAGGAGTTTTCTCAATCATACCTAGGAAAACTTTCGATCTTTTGATTATCATGATTACTCCCCTTGTATTAAATTAACTGTCCTCCTTTGATAATATCTTATCTTGTGCATATTGATCTCTTGGGTTCAATTCGTCTTCAGGATGACAGTGACTCATTCTCGGGCAGCAGGGCCTAGTGCCCCAGAGATCAGATCCGGGAGGTCTTCCACCTTCGGCTGCGGGAGCTACGTTGAGAGAGCTGCCACCTCAGTCCCTGCCCTTCATGCAGGAGCAGCCGACGGTTCCGGAGGTCTTCCACCTCCAGCACGGGACTGTCCATGATCGTTCCTGATATTCTTCCACCACCGCCTCCGCTACCGACATATACTCAGGGGATGATGGCCCTTCTGCAGCGGATATTGCAGACTCAGAGCACGCAGGCAGATCTGTTGCGATGGAGCATGGAGAACTCCCATCAGCTGGCGATGGCAGCACTTGAGAGGTTATACCGAATACAGTTCAATACCCCAGTTCACACCAGGCCAGAGGTAGGCTACTCGGTGCGCTTTCTGCAGGAGGCCAGGGCACACTAAAAGGCTTGTAGGAAGAGTTTGCGTCTGCCTATACTGTGGGGCCCCGTGTCACCAGCTGAAGGATTACCACGCTAGTAGAATCCGAAGAGACCAGAACAAAGTACATCACCCCAGCACGTGACGCCCAGCAGCAGGTCAGGGCAAGAGGCAGGCCGTCCAGTGTGCTTTTTGCAAGAATGGGCACCCTGGGATGTTTGTAGGATGAAGCTGGGAGTTTGTTTATTTTGTGGAGCTCTAGACCACCAGATGAAGACTGTGCAGCCCGTGCAGCCAGACAGCAGGCCATGCGAGTGTGGCAGGCTAAGGAGGCCACCAGGGCGAGCTTTCGCCATGACAGTTGAGCCCACCAGGTAGTAGCAGAGCAATAGCAGGTTCCATCTTTCGATCTCATTTCCGCATTTGCTTCCTTATAAACTGTCTTGAACTTCGATTCTATCTGTCCTTGATCGTTGGATGAAATTTTATCCTTGTGATGTAATATTCTTCTGGATAGTCGTATGGGCTATGTCGCCTCGATTATGAGATTTTAGAATTCTCTAGGGTCATGCTAGCGGCAGAGTGAGGACATATAGTCGGACTATGGACGTATTTTCTCGGGTGTGAGAATTAAGGTTTTCGCTGCCAAGCTGGCGGCAATACGAAAATTTTAAATATCATAATTCTAGAGGTATGTACCTTAGTCAAGGACTCTGTGATTATCGTAGCCTTGCTCACTAGCATGACGGAGATTCTGAGTATCATGATGATTGGACAGACGCATACGATTATCGATTTTATGATTTTTTGTGTTACTTGTTTTAAAATTTTGAGGATATGATTTTTTTTTTTGGTGGATAGACTTATACACCCAGTTCTATTAAAGTAATTTAAATTTTATAATTTTAGTCATTTAATTCATGCTTTGATTTTTAGATTTTAAATCATTTTAAATTTTAAGCCATGATTTTGATTTTAATGATTTGCTAGAACCTTAGAGACTGTTTGACCTAGAGCCTAACCATGTGATGTAGGATGTTTTCAGTATCATTTTTGGCCAAGGGTATTTGTGGTCATTGGACCTCTTTGATTTATTTTGATATTTTTGCATTGGTGATTTGATTTGGCTTTTGATTGGTGAAATTTTGTGATGGTTTTGCGTGTCCGTGTCGTACACGTAACAGTTTTTATTTGCAAGTGTTGTTGTGTCTTAAGAGATTTTTATTTTTGCTGAAATTTTTGGAGGTATTCGAGAGGATTGTTTTCTATATGTGTTTTTCTGTGATTGCTTTGTTTTAATTTCGAGGACGAATTTTTTTAAGGTGGAGAACTTGTCACCCTCCACTTTTCCAGTTAGGGGTAAAATGGTAATTTTCCATTTTATAATATTTTGGGAATTTTATTTCAGAATATTAGTATTTAACTATATAGGAGTCGGATTCGAATTATATCGCATTTCGAGTTAATTCGGGACCCCGGTGAATTTCGACTTGAGTCACAATTGCCTGTTATTTAACCATAGCCCACCCACTAACTTTGGTTTAGGAGTTTGGACTAGTCCCCCCATGAGTAATTAAGTTTAGTTATGATTTTTATTTATTTTTAGCAACTCCGAAACCCATTTTTGAATATTTGCATTTAGGCTAGTGTAGGGCAAACTTGTAATTACAAGTGCCCCTACCTTTGACCACCATGGCTGGTCATATAGGCCACCCCTCCACCTCTCATTTCTTCACCACTAAGTTTCCTTCCTCTCTCTTCATTTCTTTTCTTTCCAACTCCTTCTTCCTCTTCTAATCCTT